>CAUYPK010070983.1:0-17321 GCA_963574355.1 Loris lydekkerianus | reverse complement strand
ATTAAACTGAAAAGCTTCTGTACAGCTAAGGAGACAACAACCAAAGCAAATAGACAACCTACACAATGGGAAAGGATATTTGCATATTTTGAATCAGACAAAAGCTTGATAACTAGGATCTACAGAGAACTCAAATTAATCCACATGAAAAAAGCCAACAATCCCATATATCAATGGCCAAGACACATGAATAGAACCTTCTCTAAAGATAACAGACGAATGGCTAACAAACATATGAAAAAATGTTCATCGTCCCTATTTATTAGAGAAATGCAAATCAAAACCACCCTGAGATACCATCTAACCCCAGTGAGAATGGCCCACATCACAAAATCTCAAAATTGCAGATCCTGGCATGGATGTGGAGAGAAGGGAACACTTTTACACTGCTGATGGGATTGCAAACTAAAACAACCTTTTTGGAAGGAAGTAGGGAGAAATCTCAAAGAACTCAAGCTAGACTCATTTGATCCTGCAATTCCATTACTGGGCATCTACCCAGAAGTAAACAAATCATTTTATCATAAGGACACTTGCACTAGACTGTTTATCGCAGCTCAATTTACAATCACCAAAATGTGGAAGCAGCCTAAATGCCCACCAACCCAGGAATGGATTAACAAGCTGTGGTATATGTACACCAAGGAATACTATTGAGCCATTTTAAAAAATGGAGACTTCAAAGCCTTTATATTAACCTGGATGGAAGTGGAACACATTATTCTTAGTAAAGCATCACAAGAATGGAGAAGCATGAATCCTAGGTACTCAATTTTGATATGAGGACAATTAATGACAATTAATGACAAAGTGGGATGGGGAGAAGGGGAGAGCAGAGAGAGAAAGAAGGAGGGAGAGGAGGGGAAAGAAAGAGAAGAGAGAGGGAAGGAGGGAAGCGGTGGGGTCTTAGAGTGTGCCACACCTTTTGGGGGCAAGACACGATTGTAAGAGGAACTTAACCTAACAAATGCAATCAGTGTAACCTGGTTTCTTGTACCCTCAGTGAATCCCCAACAATAAAAAATTAAAAAAAAAAAAAGTAGCCAAGTGTTGTGGTGGGCACCTGTAGTCCCAGCTACTTGGGAGGCTGATGGTGGAGAATCCCTTTAAGCCCAAGAGTTTGAGACTGCTGTGAAGTGTGGCGCCATGGCACTCTACCCAGGACGACAGTGTGAGACGCTGTCTCAAAAACAAACAAACAACAACAACAAAAAAAAAAAAATCAGGGGAAAAACTAAAGAAAAATTTTTTTGCAAAAGATGCGAGGAAGGTACCTAAAATCATTCTTTTGCATAGGGAATCCAGTTATCCCAGCACCATCTATTGAATGCTCTACTTCTTTTTCATTTTATTATGTAGCATTCTTGTTGGAAATCAATTGGCCACAAATATGAGGGTTTATTTCTGGACTCTCAATTTTACCCCATTAACCTATATATATATTCTTATGCTGGTTCCATATTGTCTTGATTACTGTAGCTCTGTAGTAAGTTTTAAGATCAGGAAGTATGATTCCTCAGTCTCTGGTCTTTTTTTTTGAGATTTTTTTGGTTACTCTGAGTCTCTTGAATTTTCATGTTAATTTTTACATTTGGATTGGCAACTTCTGTCAAGAAGCCAGTTGAAATTTTAATGAGTATTGCAATAAATTTTGTAGATCAATATAAAGAATTTTGCTATCTTGACAGCATTAAATCCTCTAATAAATGAACATGGAATTATTTTATATTTAAGTGTTCTTTGATTTCTCTGAAAAATGTTTATACTTTTCAGAGTATATACTTTGAACCTCTTTTGTTTAATTTATCTCTAAGAATTTTATTTCTTTATATATTATAAATAACATTTTTGGGCTATTCTTTACTAGTCTACAAAAATACAATAGATTTCTATATATTAGTCTTACATCCTATAATTTTGCTGAACTGATTTCTTAGTTTTAATAGTTTTCTAGTGGAAACTTTGGGATTTTCTATGTGCAAGATCATGTCATCTGCAAACAGAGATAGTCTAACTTCTTCTTTTCTGATGTGAATGCCTTTTATTTTTTTTCTTGCCTAACCGTTCCAACTGAAATACCCAGTAAAATGTTGAATTTTAGACTCAATGAAAGAGGAATGTTGAAAAGAAGTGATAAGAGTGGACATCCTTGTCTTGTTCCTGATCTCAGTGGGAAAGCTTTCAGTCTTTCATCATTAAGTATTATATTATCTCTGGGTTTTATAGAGGATGTTTATCAGATTGAGGAAGGTCCTCCTAGTCCTAGTTTTTTTGTGCTTATTTATCATAAAAGGAAGTTGAATTTTATCAAATCTTTTTTCTGCTTCAATTTAGTCACGGAATTTTTCTTTGTCCTTTGTCCTACTGATATGATGTATTACAATGATTGATTTTCAGATGTTAAAGCAACATTGAATTCCTGGAATACATTCTACGTGGTCATAGTATATGTGTATAATCTTTTTATGTGTTGCTAGATTCAGTTTGTTCATGGTTTGTTGAGAATTTGTGTGTCTATAATTGTGAAAGGTATTTGCTGTTTTCTTGTGACATCTTAGAATGGTCTGACAGGGTAGTATTGACTTCATAGACTGAAGAAGAGTTTGTAAAAAAACTGGTATTAATTCCTTTTTAAATGTGTGGTAGAATTCAACAGTAAAGTCAACTGAGACTACTCTTTCTAGTAAGTGTTTAAATTGCTAATTCAAATGTCCTACTTATTAACAATCTTCTGAGTTTTCTATTTCTATTGAATTAATTTAGGTAATCTGTGTCTCTCTAGGAAGATGTCCATTCCATCAGGTCATCTAATTTATTAGTATATAATTGTTCATACTGTTATTCATTTATAATCCTTTTTATTTCTATAAGATTTGCAATATTGTCCCTTCTTTGATTCTTGATTTTAGTAATTTGATTCCAGTCTTTTTTTACTTGGTCAGACTAACAAAAAGCTTATTGATTTTGCTAATCTTTTCAAAGAACCAACTTCTTTTTCATTTATTTTTCTCTACTGTTTTCTGTTTTCTCTTTCATTTATTTCTACTCATTATTTCCTTTCTTCTTCTTACTTTAGGTTTAGTTTGCCATTCTTTTTCTAATTTCTTAAGCTGAACGGTTAGGTTGGATTTGAGATCTTTTTTTTTTTTTTTTTTTGGAAGTTGGCATTTACAGCTATAAAGTTCTGAGCACTGCTTTTAGTTCGTCCCTAAGTTTTGGGGTTCTGTGCATTCATTTTCATTCACTTGAAAGCATTTTCTAATTTCACTATGATTTATCTTTGACCCATTAGTTATTCAGAGATGTGTTATTTAATATTCCACATATTTGTAAATTTCCCAGATTTCCT
Organism: Loris lydekkerianus; assembly: GCA_963574355.1. Classification (NCBI taxonomy): domain Eukaryota; kingdom Metazoa; phylum Chordata; class Mammalia; order Primates; family Lorisidae; genus Loris; species Loris lydekkerianus. The sequence goes on along the minus strand of CAUYPK010070983.1, from coordinate 13,972 downwards.
GCTGTTATTGTCAACAACAAACTTGACTCCTTTGTGGTTAGAGAACATTGTATGACTTCAATCTTTCTAAATGTACTGGGGTTAGTTTTGCAGCTTAGCACAAAGCATTTATATCATGAAAAATGTTCTATGTGTTTGTGAGAAGAATATGTTTTTTGCTGTTGATGGGTAGTGTATTCCACAGATGCTTATTAGAGCTGATTTTATAGATGAGAAAAACGAGATCCAGATGGGATTATTAGATTATCCTATATTACAAACCTAGCTGGTATGTACCTTCATTCCATTAAGATAATGCAACTTTCCCCCAAATGGAGACTCAGGGATCACAGCTGCTCTCTTTTGTGTGTCTGCCTTCTAGAACTGTTGTCCCCAACCTCCAGGCCATGGGCCGGTACCTGTTCAACCTGTGTCCCCTTAGAGGGAGCCACATAGCAGGAGGCAAGGTCACAGGAGAGCCAGCAAAGCTTTATCTGTATTTACAGCTGCTTCCATTACCCCCTGAGCTCCATCCCCTTCCTGCCAGATCAGTGGCAGCCTTAGATTCTCATGGAAGCACATGCCTACCATAACCTGTGAGTGCGACAGATCTAGGTTGTGTGCTCCTTATGAGAATCTAATAGTTGATGAGCTGAGCTGGAGCCGAGGTGGTGACGCTAGTGTTGAGGAGTGGCTGCAAATACAGATTATCATTGGCAGAGGAGTATGACTGCCCAGAGACCATGGTAAATCAACTGCTTGCAGACCCATACGAAAACCATTCCCCTAGCCCCTGGTATGTGTAAAAACTGTCTTCCCTGAAACCAATCCCTAGTGCCAAAAAAGTTAGGGATTGCTAGAACCTCAGGGGAAGAAAACCTCAGGATCATGTTTTTGGCACGTTCTTAAGGGTGAGCCCCAGGGGTGGCTTAGATCACATTGCACACACCTCACTGGCCAGAACCCTGCCGCACAATCCAAATGTACTCCACGTGGTCACCTTACTTCAAACGTAATTTCACCTCCTTAGCCAGTTGTTTATATTGAGAACGCAGTTTCAATGACAGAGGGTTGTGTCTGTGATCTTCCCATCTCAAGAGTTCAGCTCCTCTATGGGGTTTCTCATTTTAGTAATTTTTAAAATATATTTTTAATAATTCAAAATGTATGTTTTAAAAATGTCTCTTAGATTTTAAATATATATAAAAAAATCCTCTTGGTGAATTTCTCCAAATGTATGGTCTTAGTATTTTAGAGACGTTCTTAACAAGGCAAAACAGCCTGACCATAAAGATCAGAATAAAGACATTAAAGGTTTCTGAGGGCAAGAGTGTAGAATCCAGCTTGTTTCATCCAGCCATCTCCTGGCTTGGAAAAAAAGAAATCTTTAAATTGCATTGCTATCTATAAATAGGAAAGGGACATCAACTTGTGTGGGGTTATATAATCCCTGCCTCCAACTCTGTGTCGACTGGGAAGAACCCTCTGACCAGCTGAGCATTTCACAGTTCTGGTACCACACAGACATGCCTGGCTGGGAACACTACATCTCTCCTCCAGCCTTAACCTAGACAAAACCCTATTTCAATTCGGGTAGGCCTCTCCTCATACACCAGCCAAGGGAGCCGACTCTAAATATTCAGTGTGCTCAGAGAAAGGATAGGGATATGCGTTCTCTGTCTGCTATTTTCCATTACCTTTGCAGTTCAGAGTGGTTAAGAAGTCATTTCTGACTATACTTCTTAAAGGAATCCCAAGCAAACCTGAGTGACTGGTGCCTACTATGTATCCTGAGATGAGAGTTCAGGAATAGGCGGGCAAGGATTCTGGGAACTGTCCATTTCCCTGGCTAACGTGGAAACTGCAAGGGCTTCTCTGTGGCATAGCAAGGAGCTAGGGGAGAGGACAGAGAGAAAACAATGTCAGATTCTAGCACCCAGTGCTAAAGGACCCTTAGTCCAAACGTGTTTAACTCCAAATGAAGAATAGGGGAGGTATTTATAAAATCTTAATACATGGAAGCCTCAGATAAATTCCTACTTGTGTAAGATGATGGTTCACCATCCGAACTTCACCCTGGCCCTCACCAAGAGACATCTTGGTTTTTCTTGATGCCTCTGTTCTGTTACTATACTTTCAGGAAGGGCTGTGGTTCATTCAAGCAGATAGCAATAGGCTTTGGTTGGTGGTTGTGTCTTTCCTCAGTGTCACCTCCGGCCCAAGCACTTCCAGCCTTAACTTTATAAATTATCTCCAGTAATGTGGGGAGAGTAAAAGAATCTGGTGTTTTTCTTTTACTAATAAGAATTTGGCTTTCTTAGAGAACAGCAATTCTCAACCATTTTGGCCTGAGGACCCATTTATACTCTTGAAAATTATCAAGAAACCCAAAGAGCTTTTATTAATGAGGATTATATCCATTTATACCAACAATATTACAAAAGGAAACTGAGAAACATTTACTTATTAAAAACATTTCCTTTTTATTTCATTTTTTAAAATAAATATTTCTGTTACCTTAAATAAAACATTCCAAGGAAAAATTGCTATATTTTCCAAAACAGAAACATGGCATTGTTTATCCTTTTTTGTAGATCTCTTTAATGTCTGGCTTAATAGAAGATAGCTGAATCATATGCCTCTTCTCTCTGCATTTGATCTGTTGCAATATGTTATTTTGGATTAAGTGTATGAAGAAAATCCTTCCTCACATAGATAAGTAGAAAAAGGAAGAAGTTATTTTCATCTTTTCAGATAATTTGGGATATTTTGGGTTCCTATACCCAAACTCAACAAGTGGTAGTTTTTTAAAGGTTAGTATAATCTGGAATCCAAAAACCCTGTTAATAAACATTTCGTGCTCTGTGACACTAAAATTTATCAGTCTGGGTGCTTGCCAACACCAACAACCAGTTCTCTGATTGTCCACACACCTGCTGGTTGTCCTACAGTTCAATGTAATCCTGACACTAACTACCTGGAGTTGGAGGAGGACCTCACAGGCTCAGACCTCAACTCACGAGATTCCCCTCACTTCAGGTGCTAGTCACAAGTACACGAGTACAGGGTTCCCAGGTCATCCCCACTTCTGTCCAACTCGCCTATAAATCAGGGGTTTCCATAACTCTCCCCATAATGATTTGCTAGCACAGCTCACAGAATTCAGAAAAAGTTTGCTCACAATCGTGGGTTTATTATAAAGGATACAACTCAGGAACAACCAATAGAAGAGAGAGCTGCATGGGGCAAGGTCATGGGTTCTCCCCAGGCACATCTCTCCTAGCAGTTGGACATGTTCACTACATGGAAAGTCTCTGAGCTTTGTAGTTTAAGAGTTTTTCATGGAGGTTTCATCAAGTAGGCATGATAAGATTAATTCAAACTCCAGCCCCTATCCCCTCCCCAAAGGATGGGGCATAGCACTGTAAGTTCCAGGCTTCTAATGGAGGCCTGGTCTTTGCGGTGAAGAGTCCCCATCTGAAACCATCTAGGCGCCTATGAAAGTTGCCTCATTAGAATAAAAGACACTCCTATCACCCAGGAAATTCCAAGGGATTTAGGAGCTTTGTATCAAGAACCAGGGTCAAAAGTCAAATATATATTATGCCACAATTGATCAAGCATTACACAATATTAAAACAAAACGATTGCTAGTAACATCTCTGATCTCATCAGAAATCTTTAAATATTGTGATGCTGTCAAACTCACAGTGATGGATATAGGTTTTTCAAAAGTTTGAAATTTTCACTTGAAAGCCTGAATTTTATCACTGACAACAAGTACTACCACTTGTTTTCTTGGAAGTGACAGGTTCGTTTCATTCATTTTGGAGAAATGTCTGTCAAATACCCAATTCTAAGTAACCACATTTTATCTGTCAGTTCTTCTTTCAGGTAAACTTAGTGTCCCATGAAAAAGAGCAGCCAGTTGTTCTGCAGCGCCAACCATTAACCTTTGCCAACCACCTTTCTCCGGGATGCAGCAGGGCACTGTCCATCCCATCACAGGGACAGGGCTGCTTCATGACACTTTTTGTTTTTACTTTAAGCACATTAGTTTTGTTCCACTGCTGGCACTTGTGATAAGTACCATCCGTTTTACCCATCATTTCTTTTGCATCATCAGAGCAAATGTCTAAATAGCAAAGGAGACAATATCCTAGTATTACTGTGAAAATAGTTTTGTCATTGCAGATCTCTTAAAAGGATCTTGGACTCTCAGAAGTCCACAAATCACTCTTTGAGAAGCATTACTCTAGAAACTATCCTCCTGCTATAAAGGCTAAATACAAATATATTCCTGGAAGTTTATTTATAGAAACAAAAAGAACTAGACTAATTTGGAAAAGGTCCAAGGATACTCAGTTACTTTAGCTGGCAACATGTAAGCCTCTAGAAAGAACTACATCTTTTAATATTTTTAACAGCATCTTGGGAAGCAGTAATAAATAATAATAATGACAACAGGGTACAGGTTTAGTGCCATATTTACTTCTGGGAGAGAACTGTGCTATGTACTTTAAATGTATCATCACCAATATTCTTTATACCCTCTCAGGGAAATGGTATATAATTTTTTCTATTTTATAGATGAGGAAACTAGGGCACAGAGAGATGAAAGAACTTGACAAGGTCACAACTCCATGTGGTGAATAAGGATTTAATCCACGTGATCACATTTCCAGAGCTTGGAGTCTTAAGCCCTGGGTAATATACTATATCACATCTAAGCTCCAAATTTACTTGTTGCTTTTCTCCCAAGTATGAGAGTCCATTCAGATCCTCAAAAGGAAGCCAAATGTCTCATCTCAACCACAGTGTCCCACAAAAGGAACTCACAAACATTTTCTGAATGAGGGACTAAAAAACTAGAGAACAGCTTTGCCATCTTTAAACCAGTAGGGTTGGCAATGGTGCTGAAAGTGAAACTCTCAGGCAGCTCTCTTTATATTATGTTTAACTCATTAATGAGAGAATCAACAGGGATGAGCAAAAAAAAAAAAAAAAAAAAAAACCTGCTTTGAAAGGTGGATGCAAATTTTGTGTTTGCACATGTGTGTATACAGAAACATTATCAATTTTGTCTATTTGCTGAATAGATGTATAGTTGGGTAGTTAACAAACATGTAGGTTAGATCAAAATAAAACTAGTTTACTTTCCTTAGGAGAAAAAACCCGAATGCCTTGGGATTGACTTTTCCCCCGGGCTCTAAAATCCTAAAGCTTTATCCATTTCTGCTAAGAAGTTAACAACTCTGCAGGCCTCTGAACTGTTGAGGACCTTGGCGGTTGTCGTGTGTCAGTCCGCGACACCGTGACAGTTACACCGCCAACACAGCTGGCTCTTTAAAGAACAGACGGTCTTGTGTTTACGAGGTGGGCTCATTAGAAAATGCTGCGAGGTAACCCAAACTCACGCAATTTGGCCTTTTTCCAAGTTCTAGATTTTTAATAAAAATAATAATTTACCAACTTTTTACATTTTTCCAAGTTCGGGGGCTTTTTTCGTTCTCAAATAGCAAATCTGTTTTCCGGGTGGGGACGGGGCGGGACTTGGTCGGGCCGCACGTCTCGGTGACTCCCGAGAGCGACCGCGTTTTCAGGGCAGGGGAGGCGGAGGGCGGCGCTGGGGACCGGTCGGGGGCCCTGGGCGGGCCGGGCTGCGCGCGCGCGGGGACACGCGGCGGGGACGCGCGCGGGAGGCGGGGACGCGCACGGCCAGGCAGGCGCGCGGGGGCCGCGAGGGGCGGCGGCGGCCTCGCCCCCGGGAGCCGGCCTTGCGCGCCGGGCGTCCTCCTTCCTCTGCCGCCGCCGGCGCCGCCGCCACATCCCCGGGCCCGGCGGGCCGCGGCACAGAGACCGCCGGCGGCGTGGGGCGGGGCGGGGCGGGCCTCCGCGCTCCCGGGACGCCGGGACCCCGCGCGCTTCGCCCACAGGCCCGGCGAGGCCCGCGCGGAGCTGGGCGCCCAGGCCGCGGGAGCAGCCTGAGGACCGCGGAGGGTGAGCTTGGGCACCCGCGGGGTGGGTGGGTTTCAGTGCCGCCGGGACGCCTGCCCCACCCCTGGGTGCACTGAGAGATGGGAGACGCGTTTTCCTGGAGAGCCACATCCAGGTGTTTCGGCGACTTAAGGACCTCCCTAGTTCGTGGGATGAACGGGAAGAGCCTTCATCTCGTTAATTATGCAATAAGGTGTGCACAGGGATGCAGTGATCCGCGGAGTTACTGATACTGGGGCCATCCTGTAATGCACTTCTTTCTTCGTTGCCTGAGAATTTGCATTTGTAATTGGCGGCGGAGAAAGGAAGAAAATGTTTCACTCGGGTGTAAGGAGCTTTCAAAGAGAGAGGGCAGGGAAGAAGGAACGCGTTCAGCCCTTCGGAGGAGCACCGCTTTGGTGGGTGCGAGGGGAAGGCAGCCGAGTTGGAAATGCATATTCCCTGCCAGGCAGGAGCTAGAGTGCTGTCAGACTCTGATTTTCACTGTCAGGAGGCCTGTCAGGAGTTGGAGTTTGAGGCATGAATTTCTGCACTTCTGGCTGGGAAGGTGAGCCAGGTTTTCCAAGTCTGGCAGGAAAGGGCTGGGCAGTGAATAGGAAGCAGCACAGCCAGGTTCTGGTTAGCTATGAGACCGGACTGTCATAAAGGTTTGTTTTTTGTTTCTTGGGTTTTTTTGTCCGAAACACCAAAGTCTGGGGCTTTGGGCCATGAGGAGTTGGGTTAGTACATTGCTCCGTTTTGACTGCCAGAGTGAGAAATGACTCAGATGCTATAAAAATTAGGCAGTTCAGTTTACCTCCAGCTTGCTGATCACCAGCCATCTACTTCTCTACTCTTCAGTGACTGAGAAAAGACATAAAGAGAGAAGGGCTCTTTTCCCGGCCCTCCCAGTATAATGAGGGCATAGTCTGTCTTTAGCTCAGAATTAAAATTTTAAGATGGAAAGATTTTTCTTTCCATCTTTGCTCTTGTCCCTGAAGAACAGAATCTCAAACACCTGAAAGAATTTTACTTTCCTTCCCTGAAATGAAAATTGGAATGCTTGCAAAACAGAACAAAGAAAGGAAAGAATTAGTAAATATCATGAGCAACTTGCTGTTTATATTTTAGTCATTTTTTCAAATGGTTGAGGAAGTTATTCATTTAAAAGGTGGGAGAGCGCTAGAAATAGAAACAGAGAAAAGAGGTGAATGCAGGACTTTACAGATTGCAGAAATCAATGAATTCATTTTCTTATACAGATCTGGAAAAATCTGGATATGAGTACAGTCATATGCCATATAATAACATTTTGGTCAGTGACAGGCCACACATGACAGTGGTCCCATAAGATCATAAAGCTGTATTTTTATTATACTTCTATATTAGAAACAGAAATCCTTACCATTATATGACAGTTGCCTACAGTATTCAGTATAGGGGCATGGTGTACAGGTGTGTAGACCAGAAGCCATAGGCTATACCATGTAGCCTGGGTGTGTAGTAGGCTGTAGCATCTAGGTTTGTGTAAGTACAAACCTCTGTGATGTTCACATAAGTACAAAAATCACCTAATGCCTCATTTCTCAGAATGTATCCCATCATAAGCAATGCCTGACTGTGTGAAGCTTAATTTTTGAATCTACATAACATTAAATTGCTTTTAATTTTAGCATTGAGTTCTTAGAATAAAGAAAAGCACAGTTAGATTGCGATGGTTTTATCCCAGCCAGCTTGGGGTGTATTACATGTTAAATGAGTAGTATGTTTATTTTGCTAGCTAACTTTCTTGAATCAGGAATCTAATTCCATGAATGTGGCTTATTTCTAGTTATTTATCCGTTATATGACACTTAGCTAGAATTGCCAGGTGCTAAAAGTTGAAGAAATATAAAACTAAGAACATACTCTATTGGAAAAATTAATCTTATATAGGAATACTTTACCTATATCAAACATGTAGAACAGGTACAATTGGATTTGATGATTTTTGCTACAAACAATATTTTTCACACTCAGTTACATGAAAGAGTCTTTTAAACAGCTAACTCTTTTGGTATACTTAAAATATTTATTCATTTACTAAGAAATTCCAATATATCACATAGGAGACCTGTTTTGCAAAATAGGCTTGAATAATCAAATTGGTCAACTGTCTCCCAAGTAAAAACCAAGGTGTGCTAAGTAAGTTGACCTTATAACTTTTAATGATGCTTATTATTTTTTAAATTATCCCATACAGTGACCAGAGGAACCAGGAACCTCAGTCAGGGCAAATACAGCAAGGAAATGTGATCCCAGACCTCAGAAGGTACGTGAAGGAGAATGTGAGCTCCCCAGTTAATGTGACCACGTCAGTGTTGTTACTGCCTCCTTTCTTGCTTGTACAGAAATTTTAGGAACTGATAACTCTCAAATAGGAGTATACATGTAGAAGGGTTTTCTCTAGTATAATAATAGGAGCACACTGTCAGGCTGGGGTTCTATGAGTTAGTCCCTGCTGAGACCTAAGCCAGGCATGCAGTGAGTCTGTACACGTGTTGGCTATGTATTTTTATTATTGCTAAGAGAATCTGTTTTATCTACAGATGTATTCCTCACTGGATAGAGATTAGAGTGTTTTCATTCTGCTGCCTACGGGTGATTGGTCATTCCAAGGTGGTGAATTGTAAGGACGATGATGGAGAAGACAAAGAAAACTTAGATTGAGAGAAACCCTTACTGTGAACTTAAAAATCTCAGTGGCATGTAATAGAACTTTATCTGTAGTTCTACTACATAGATAAGTTCATATGTGGCATTTTGCTTTATTAGTTTGTAATTTAATCATTCTGTTGACTGGGTCATATGTTATGGTTCAGGAAATACAACAGGGTTAATGGTAAAATGTCCCCATTACTCCAGCCCTGACTAGTTAGCTGCCTTCTTCCCTGTAGTTCTCTGAGGGTTACCAGTTCCTATACACATTACCAGGTTTTATTCAGGAAGTTTCCTTTAGTGTCTGGGAGTCTTTTAAAGGAATATCTTAAAAGCTGAGCAAAGGACATATGATCCTTGAGGGGAAGTTGTATGATGGGGTTGTGAACCCAGAGGTTTCCATGTCCATTACTCCTCTGATCCACCCCCTTCCCTTCTTTTCCACTCTGCCTGAGGAACTGTGGCTTCCTTGCCATAAGACCCCTTCCGAGGCCTTTCCCCAGAGGTCTGCATGGTTGGCTCCCTCACTCTGTCTGCCTCTTCCCTAGGTCATTCCTGCACCTTTTTTTATTACCAGCCATTGCACTTGTCCCCTGGCTCCCTCATATACATTCATTGCTCTGTTTGTTTATGGCCTGTCAGTTAGAAGCCTCATGAAAGCAGGGAATATGTGTTGCTCAGAAGAGGACTTTGGTTAATATTGCTGAATGAATGAATGTATGGAAAAAAGCCATTTAAACAGAGTGAAATGGGCTTATTTACCATGGGACTTTTCAGGACCTTTAATAAGTGAATGTGCCTATTAAAAGTGAGGTCTGGTGGGTGGGAGTTAAACTCTTCAGCAGAGCAAGAAAAGCATTGTGCTTCTGGATGACAACTCAAATATGGGGAGAGAAAGCCGCTGGCAGGAAGGAATGTTATTGGCAGCTGAGCAAAATGAATTTACAAGCATCTTTTTCAAGATGCAGGGGAGGAAGGGTGGGTTTGCATCCAAAGATGATAATAGTAACATACCCATTGTTAGTAATTACAAACATGTAAAATGTGTGCTTTTTTTTTTTTTTTTCATTTTAGAAAGATAGAAGAAAAAAAAAAAGATTAGGGCTGCTTGTAGGTTTTTTTTCTTCCCTGACCCTGCTATTCCCATAAGGTCTTAAGTACCTCACCTTTCAGTTCTGCCTTGTGGGTTTTCTGAGAGCCGCCCACCCTCTGGCCTGGCTTGAGATCCTGACATCTTGACATGTGAAATGCCATTTAATGACTGGAAGTAGGAAAGCTCTGAGGATGGATGTGACTCTTAGAGGTACTGGGGGGCTCTCTTCAGGCCACACCATAGCCAGAGGGGACGCACATCAGGCTCAGGCTTGCTATCCCCATGGGAGGCACATTTGGAGTTATCTTGACTCCTTGAACAAAGGGCAGTTAATTACACAAAATGTCAGGGTTTTTTTATTATTATTAAATCATAGCTGTGTACATTAATGCGCTCATGGGGCGCCATAGATTGGTTTTATAGACCGTTTGACACATTTTCATCACACTGGTTCACATAGCCTTCCTGGCATTTTCTTAGTTATTTTGTTAAGACACTTAGATTCTACATTTACTAAGTTTCATATGTACCCTTGTAAGATGCACCACAGGTGTAATCCCACCAATCACCCCCCTTCCTCCCATCCTCCTCCCTCCCTCCCGTCCCGCTCCCCCGTCCCCATATTCGTAGGTTATAACGGGGGTATAGCTTTCATGTGAAAGCCATAAATTAGTTTCATAGTAGGGCTGAGTACATTGGATACTTTTTCTTCCATTCTTGAGATACTTTAGTAAGAAGAATATGTTCTAGTTCCATCCATGTTAACATGAAAGAGGGTTTTTTAAAGGCCATTTGTTATCTGGTTGTAGAGAGAGCTGCAGCCCTTACCAGAGCCCTGAGGAAGGACTGTTCTCAGAAGGCCACATTCCCCTTGCAGATGGAAATAGCTCCCTTGGTGGTGTCATCCTCCAACAGAAAGCAAAACCCATGGCAAACATCTCTGTTCAAAGAAACAGTGCAGAGAATGGGGGCAGGCTTACAAGGAGCTGGGGCTAAGGAAATTTGGAATGCTTTTCTTTTTGTTTAAAAAAATGAGGCAAATTATGTTTTTTCCCAAGGTCAAACAAATCCCCATTCTACAGTCTAGTTGCTTATAATGAGAGGACTAGAAAAGAGAGTGAGATGGGGGCAGCATTGGAAGGTCTTAGATTCTAATTAAACCTCTTTAAGCTGTTTATTCAGAACACATGTAATTCAGAGTGTCAATAGACTCTCCTTAACTAGATAGGTTTTTGCTGCCAGTTTTCCTTCTTAATATACAAGGAGGTGGTGGGAGAATGGCACTTATGCTAGAATGCCTAGAATCTGCATTTTAACAGGATCCCCAGGAGATTCATGCGTTCATTAAAATTTAAGAGGGGCTAGGGCCTGGACCAACAGTTCTTTGTCCCTGCCATTTCTTGGACTCATGCTCAAAGCTATGAAACACCCCCAGGTACCACCTTTGGAGGTTTGTGTTGTCTTGGTTGGGGTGTTCTTGGCATCCAGGGAATCAATATACTTATTAAAAGCTTCCTGCTGATGTCCAACCAGGGCTGGGATCTGTTGCCTAGACATAAAGCCAGACACCATCAGGTGGATATCTGGAGTCAAAATGCATGTAATCGCAAGGCAAGTTACACTGCAGTGGCTGGACACACCGCTCTTTAGGATTCATCAAACTCCCCCTCCCCCCAAGTCAGATACCGTGAATCCTACTAGTTCATTCACTGTTTTTGAGGGATGCCATGATTTGGTGATGCGGATCTCCTAGCTGGATTTGCTTGTACCTGTTCGGAATACTCTCTTCTCCAGAAATGCAAATGACCTTGAGACCCGGCAATTGCTGAGTGAACACTGGCTCTTTCCATCTTTGACTCTGCTGCCAGAAAAAAAATTTCAAAATTTAAATCAGATAATGACACTGCCACCCCTCTTTTCATGTCAAACTCTCTTCAGCAGCTTCCATTGCTTGCAAGGAGAAGACTGAATTCCTTTAAGGAATTTAATTTAGCTTTATGAGGCCCTGTGCTTGTCTGGCCCACACCTGCTCTGCCTCATCTCTGACTATACTCCAGAAACTCCAGCCACTCGGGCTTCCTTTTTTTACTCCAGGGTCTGTTCTCCTGGCCGGGAGCCCTGGCCCTTCACCTTAGCACCTGTGCTGGCCCCAACCTCTATGCCCAGGCTATGTCCCTTTGTGTTTTCTTCTCATAGCACTGTGTCCCTCTGAGCACCGTGTCCACTTCTCAGGTGGATTCTTTGAGTTAGGAGGGTCTGTTAGACTGCAAGCTCTGGGAGGGCAAGAGCTCTGTGTGCGTGTTTGGTTTAGGACTCACTGTCGTATCCCTGGTGCCTATTTTATTGGAATACTCTCCTCCAGAAATGCAAATGACCTTGAGAATACACTGTTTCATGATGAACTGTATAAATAATTATTTTTAGGTTATTTTGTCCTTAAACCTATACACAAATGTACGCCTCCTCATGTTTGAGGGTTATATGTTGTGAAATGTGGAGATATGGGACCTTAGGGCAGTGGGAATTTGGAGAAGAAACCAGGGTGTGTGGTCTTCCTGGTTTGGGCTGGCTTGTGTAGGATGTGACTTGGAGAACAGTCCCCAATCTGTCTTAAGTTTTAACCAGATTACCTTGATGGCTTTTCTACTTGAGTGAGTATGTAACTTGTGCATTTTCTTACTATAGAACAAATGGGAAAAAAGGTACATGCTTAAATATTGTGCCTCCTTCCACCCTAGGCTCTCCCCCACCCCCCCACCTCCTACCCCCAGCGGCATCTGCCGCTGCACAGTGCTTCTTTACAGGCCATGGGCAAGCTTGCCTTTCACCTTCCCGGTCTTTTCTGCCTTATCTAGGAAAAACCACCTTCCTAAACTGCCTGCGGCAGTCAAAAGAATTATATCAGGTGTGGTGTAAGTACGGTCACTTGGTACCTCTGAGGATGGCAGGGGGTAGGGCCAGGCAAGGACACAGGGCAGTTCCAGCCATGTTTGTAACACTTTATTTCCTTAAAACAAAGCAAAACAAAAAACTTGGGTAAGTTCAGCAAAACCATTAACATGTATGTGAACAGGTGTTTGTTATTTATTCTCCATGCTTTTCTTTATACTTTAAATAATTATTTTTTAAAACTAAATAAAAACTACCTAATGAAGACAGAAATGCTGTATATTTACTAAAGACTCAGGTAGACATTGAGTTTGGAAGTTCACCACTTTTTTTTCCTGACTAGAAAATGTAATATTTATCATCCTTTCCCCTATTTTAAAAATGATAGAGGAACTGCACTTAGAAGTAGTGAGGTAGAACAGCCAGGTGCAGCATGGTGGCTCACATGGGTAATCCTAGCCCTCAGGGAGGCCAAGATGGGGTGGATTGCTTAAACTCAGGAGTTGGAGACCAGCCTGAGCAAGAATGAGATCCCATCTCTACCCAAAATAGAAAAACTAGCCAGGCATTGTGGCAAGTGCCCATAGTCCCAGCTACTTGGGAAGCTGAGGCAAGAGGATCACTTCAGCCCCATAGTTTGAGGTTACTATGAGCTGTGACACCATGGCAGTCTCCCAAGAGTGACCAAGTGAGACTCTACCTCAAAATAAAAACAGTAAAAATACAAATTAAAAAAAAAACTGGTAAGGCATGGTGGCACATGCCTGTAGTCCCAGCTACTCTGGAGGACGAGACAAGAGAACCCCTTGAGCTCAAGAGCTCCAGGTTGCTTGAGCAATGATGACTCTAGGGCACTCTACCAAGGGTAACAGAGTCAGACTCTGTCTCAAAAAAAAAAAAAGAGCGAGGTAGAAAAAAAATTAAACAGCAGAAGTAGAAACACCAGAGCACTGGTACATGGCATTTGCTATATTTTATTTTTATTATAAAAAAAATTAGTGCTTATTGCAGTCATTTTTCTAAAGCATGAAGTATGTAAAGAAAACACTTTCTTCATCCTCTCAAGATTTTTTTCTATGCATTGCATATATGTGTATGTTTGTATGTGTACATGAGTATGTACATTCACATATAGATAATTTTTTTAACAAATCTTACACTCAATCCTGCAACTTGTCTTTTTTGTTTACTGCTATATCTTTTTTTTTTTTTTCTTTATTTTTTATTGTTGGGGATTCATTGAGGGTACAATAAACCAGGTTACACTGATTGCATTTTTTAGGTAAAGTCCCTCTTACAGTCGTGTCTTGCGCCCAAAAGGTGTGGCACACACCAAAG
>CAUYPK010070979.1:0-23147 GCA_963574355.1 Loris lydekkerianus | reverse complement strand
CCAATGTACTCAGCCCTACTATGAAGCTAAACTATAGCTTTCACATGAAGGCTATAACCCAACTATACCACAAGACTATAGGGAAAGGACCAAGGAAGGGGAAGGGAGGGGGGAGGTTTGGGTGGAGGGAGGGTGATGGGTCGGGCCACATCTATGGTGCATATTTTTATCTATAATAAAACAAAAAGTAAAAATAAAAATAAATAAAATAAAAATCCATTCTGCCCTCCCAAATAAAATAAAATAAAAGAAAAGATGTTAAGTCTCCATTTTTCATGGCTGCATAATATTCCATGGTGTACACATACCACAATTTGTTAATTTTCTTAATAAAAATTTTTTCTGCGGATTTCTTTATTATAAGTACATAGCAATGATACATTAAACTTGTGCCCAGCAATAGGCTGTTTGGCAATATTAGTTGTTAAATTTGGAGGGAAGCAACCTGCAGACTCTGTGTGGGGTGTAGCACCCCTAATACCCTTCATTTTGGAGGACTTATCTCAAATACTCAAGTATTCATTCTTTGCAAAAGAAATGGTCAATACCATAACTGGATTTTCTATCAGTCAAGCAATTGAATCCATGTAGGCTTAATCAACTTCTGTATCAGTGTTATAATAAAATATTAGATAAGCATTAATGCTGTTATGTAGTAGACTATATCTGCTCACCTCCTGAAAAAATTCACATTAGTATGTTAAAAATGTTACGATGTCCATGGTAAAGATATCTGTTTCCCTTGTGGGGTAGGGTTGAATTAAGGCTCCCAAAGACCTCCAAATCTGGCCAACATTCAGAAACTGTGGATAAAACCCCATGAAAAAAGGACTTGGTGAATGTGACCAAGTTGAGGTCCTTGAGATGTGAGATGATGTGAGCTTACATGGACGAATCCAACGTCACCACAGGGTCCTTCAAAGAGGGGGGTGGAGGGTCCAAGTCACCAAGGGGTCCTTCAAAGAGGAAGGTGAAGGGTCCAGGTCACCAAGGGATCCTTCAAACAGGGAGGTGGAGGGTCCAGGTCACCAAAGGGTCCTTCAAAGAGGGGGGTGGAGGGTCCAAGTCACCAAGGGGTCCTTCAAAGAGGGGGGTGGAGGGTCCAAGTCACCAAGGCATCCTTCAAAGAGGGAGATGGAGGGTCCAGGTCACCAAGGGGTCCTTCAAAGAGGGAGGTAGAGGGTCCAAGTCACCAAGGGGTCCTTCAAAGAGGGAGGTAGAGGGTCCAAGTCACCAAGGGGTCCTTCAAAGAGAAAGGTAGAGGGTCCAAGTCACCAAGGGGTCCTTCAAAGAGGGAGATGGAGGGTCCAAGTCACCAAGTGGTCCTTCAAAGAGGAAGGTGGAGAGTCCAAGTCACCAAGTGGTCCTTCAAAGAGGAAGGTGGAGGGTCCAAGTCACCAAGGGGTCCTTCTAAGAGGGAGGTGGAGGGTCCAGGTCACCAAGGGGTTCTTCAAAGAGGGAGGTAGAGGGTCCAAGTCACCAAGGGGTCCTTCAAAGAGGGAGGTAGAGGGTCCAAGTCACCAAGGGGTCCTTCAAAGAGAAAGGTAGAGGGTCCAAGTCACCAAGGGGTCCTTCAAAGAGAAAGGTAGAGGGCCCAATTCACCAAGGGGTCCTTCAAATAGGAAGGTGAAGGGTCCAGATCACCAAGGGATCCTTCAAAGAGGGATGTGGAGGGTCCAGGTCACCAAAGGGTCCTTCAAAGAGGGAGGTGGAGGGTCCAGGTCACCACGGGGTCCTTCAAAGAGGGAGGTGGAGGGTCCAAGTTCAAGGACATGTAAGATAGATGTGGACGTTGGAGGGAGTTTGAAAGGGATTGTCAGCCAAGAACTGCAGGCAGCCTCTAGAAAGAGGAAGACCAGGAAAGGAGATTCTCTTGTAGACTTTCCCTGCAGATCCAATCAGGTGGCTGTCTTGATGTTGGGTTTCTGGCCTCCAAAGCTTGGGAATAATGAATTTCTGCTGTCGAAGCCGCCTGGTTTGTGGCAGATTGTGACAACGGCCCTCAGAAACAAGTCCATTCCTAATCCCCACATTTCACATGCACGAATCATTACTACGTGGTTTTTGGTGGCCCTGCCTTTGTCCACCCACTATGATGTTTTCAAGGTCCATCCGCCTTGTGGCAGGTCCCAGCCAGGGCTTCCTTGTTTGGTGGAATAACATTCTGCTGCATGAAGATAACAGCTTATTCATCCCTCAGCCACTGGTAGACATCTGGGTCATTTTCCCAAATGCCCATAGACATTCCTATGAATCTATGAAGACAAGAAGCAGACTGGCAGTTGCCAAGGGCAGAAGGCAGGTGGAATTAGGAGTCAATACTAAGGGGCATAGAGTTTCCTTTTGAGGGAACAAGAATGTCTTGGAACTCGACACAGGTGTGGGTGCCCACATGCGATGGAGAACTTGGCAAATACCACGGAATTGTATGATTCAAAACGGTTAACGTGTAATGTTATCGTTTGAAAATTTAATCTCAATTTTTAAAAGAGTAAAACAGACCATTTAGCAGCTCCTTACCTGCCCTTTCCTGAATCGACTTGAAGGTGCCCCAGGGTCTGGGCTATGTCCTCCATGAATTGTGAACTTGCAGAGATGGAACACACCCAGAAAAACGACTCACTCTCAGTAGGTTTCTAGCCATCCAGGGAATATTTTAGGGTGATCTACAGTAGGTTGATGCCCGCTGACCTCGAAATTCTCTAACCCCAAATGTCTATGGCTTGGCTTGGCAGACATACCATTTTAAGCAGGCTCCTCTTCACAGGGGGTTTCAAGCCTGTTTCCAGTTGGTGGTTCAGACTCTTTGAAAAACTATTCTGGTTTTTTTTTTTTTTTTTTTGAGACAGAGTCTCACTATGTCGTCCTGGGTAGAGTGCCATGGCAGCACAGCTCACAGCAACCTCAACCTTTTGGGTTTAAGCGATTCTCTTGCCTCAGCCTCCCAAGTAGCTGGGTCGACAGTTGCCCGCCACAACACCCAGCTATTTTTGGGGTGTAGTTATGATTGTTGTTTGGCAGGCCCGGGCTGGGTTTGAACCCACCAACTCCGGTGTATGTGGCTGGCACCCTAACTGCTGAGCTACAGGCGCTGAGCCTGAAAAACAATTCTTGATTAAATCCAAGCCCTGTTTTCAGATCTTGCTAATTTTCCTAAAACAGGCACTATGAAATAGTTGTCTCAAAAAGGAATGCTTACGGCTTTAACACTATTGCATACATTCTTGTTTGCTTTTTCTACTTGATTTTTTTCTTTTCAAGGGAGACTCGTCTAAAATCTGTTATTATCATGTGGAAGAGAGTTTCTAGGCCATGGAAATATTTGGAGACAGAAAATTCCTTGTGGCAGGGGCTGTTGTGTCCATTGTGGGGTGGTGAGTGGTGCCCCTAAGGTTCACCTGCCAGATACCAGCACCACCACCTAGTCCTCATGGCCAAAAATGTGTCCAGAAATGTCCAACATCACCCTGGAGACAGAGTAACCCTTAGTTGAAAAGCTCTACTTTACAGAAAAATGAGGGTTTTTTTTTAGTAGTTATCATTGTTGTTTAGCAGACCTGGGCCAGGTTCTAACCCGCCAGCCCTGGTGTATGTGACTGGTGCTGTAACCAGGGTGGTACGGGCACCACGCCAAAATGAGATTATTATTGACAGATATCACTCATAATATGACCCATCGCTGGGCGACGTGACACGCAACCTGTCTCATCTGACTTTGAAACACTTTCTTCTTTAGCACAAATCTCTTCCCGGTCATTTTCTTGTGCCCGATAGGTTTCCTACGACCGACTTTATAAACTGAGGTGACAAGTATAAGGATTTTCACTTCCCTTATCTGTCCACTAATTGGCAAATTGTTCACTTTATTCCAGAGCATCCATTAAAATCCGTGGCAACTCCCCCATACAAACACAAAGGTATATTACATACACAAAGTTTTAAACTTAAATAATTCCCCTCCAGCCTTCTTTACCTTATCTCTTGCTAAAGGTACTGAAAATCACGTGGCTCTGGCTAGCATTTTCCCTGTCAGGCGCTTAAAAGAATCATTTTCCTGTTACTCAAACATGTTCTGACATTTCAGGTCCAGACAAATTAGTTTTCACCATTTTCCCCGGGTAACTGGTAAATTTGTTAACTCGTTTTCTTTAATAACCTTGATTTTTCATTCTATCTTGTAACTTTCTAAATGGGTCCCCTAGCACACCCCTGCATTTCCTCAGAGAAAGTAATTTCACTTTGATTAAGTTTTAAGTTCTCATTTCTGTTCTTTTTCCTAAGTACCCAATGCCCTGAAGCACATATTTCATCCTATTTCCACAACATGCCCAACGTGGTCACCAATATTTTTTGATCAATGAATTCTAATATTTCACACTCAGTCAGGGAAAAAAAAAAAAAAAAAAAGATCAGCGTGCATAAAAATTTAGAGCGTATGTTTTATGAATCATTCACATTTCTCCCGATTGGAATGGGAGGGAAAAAAAGTTCAAGTCTGGAGGAGTTAGAAGCCCAGTCACAGGCAGACTTGGAGGTTTAGTTGAATTTCTGGATGTTCTTGGAGGGCATTGGGCTTTGGTTGCAAAAGTGGAGAGAATTCTCCAAGCTCCAGAGACCTTATTGCATGGTGGTCCTCGGTGCCCTGTTGGAAAGAAATAACCATTTCAGGCGGCACCTGTGGCTGAAGGAGTAGGGCACCGGCCCCATACACCAGAGGTGGCAGGTTCAAACCTGGCCCCAGCCAAACACTGCAAAAAAAAAAAAAAAAAAAAAAAAAAGAAGAGGAAGAAATAACCATTTCCACATAGAGTGAGATTTCTTTTCACACACTATGTTACTTCTGCAGAATTCATGGAAATGGAGTTTGCCCCAGATTCAACAAGACCCAATTACTGAGTTTTTTTCTGGGGTGCTGAGTGATGTACGTCTCACCACCTTTATTATGCACACAAGGAGGCCATATGACAAAAGATTCTCAGACCTCAGTTGTGCAGAACCTGTTTAAATGTTTTGTCTGAGGCACCTCCTTCCAAGAGTGACCGTCCTGTAGTTTTTAGTACGGTGAGTCATACAACATGGTGTGTGCAGGCTCTTTCCGAATCAGTATGAATTAATTGTCAGCCATCAGGGAGTTCAAAGAGAGGCAGATTTGCCCCTGCTCAACAGATCAGAGAAGCAAATGTTTTGAGTCTGTCCTCAGGGAAGGAATCTTCAGCTGTGAGAGGGCTCGGAAGCTGTCGCAGCTTGTGATGTGGGCTGTGTCATCAGGAGGATCACGGCTGCAGGATTTTTCTTCACCCTGTTCTTCCTGTCTGTCCTGGATGTGTCTCGTTCTGCCCATGGAAGGATATCATGGAAAGATAAAAGCAGAGACTGGAGTGATGTGGCCACAAGTGTAGGACGCTTAGAGCCCCTAGGAGTTGGGAGAGGCAGGAAGGAGCCTTCTGTAGAGCCTCCAGAAGGAAGTAGACACAGTGTAAGGGGTTGAATGGTGACCCCTAAAATGTGTGTCCCTGTACTATCACCCAGAACCTGTGAATAGAACATAATAAGGAAATAAGGTCTCTGCAGATATAGTGAAGGATCTTGAGATGAGACCATCCTGGTTTAGGGAGGGCCCTAAACTCAGTGACACAAGTCCTCACAAGAGACAGCAGAGGAGACACAGACACAGAGGAGAAGCCACGTGGAGATGGAGGCAGAGACTGGAGTGATGTGGCCACAAGCCCAGGGACACCTGGAGCCCCAGGAGCTGGGAGAGGCAGGAAGTAGCTTCCCCTGGGGCCTCCAGAGGGAACTGGATACATCATAAGGGGTTGAATGGTGACTTCCAAATATATATTCAAGTCTTATCACCAGGAATCTGCATATAGAATGTAATTTGGCAATAGGGTTTCTGCAGATGCAATTAAGCTAACAATCTCTAGATAAAACCATCCTCAATTTAAAGGGGCCCTAGACCCAATTGCAGGTGTCCTCCAGAGAGACAGCAGAGCAGACACAGAGGAGAAGCCACGTGGAGACGGAGGCAGAGACTGGAGTGATGTGGCCACAAGCCCAGGGACACCTGGAGCCCCCAGGAACTGGGAGAGGCAGGAAGGAGCCTCCCTGGGGCTTGAGGAAGGAACTGGACACAGCGTGACGGATCAGGAAAGAAACCCCTTCTGCTGCAGGTTGGGTTCTCAGCTGCTGGCGTTTGTAGCACCAAGCCCAGGGTCTCCAGATGCCTTGGAAACAGGTGAGTTAAAGACCGGAGTCCTGTCTCCAGGATAATGAAAGAAATCTCACCAGCAGATGAAGGTCCAAGCTGGCAATGCTGTTGCATCCTGCACAATGAGTCTGCCAAGCTCCCACCATTCATGTGGCTTCTCTGGTAGAGCCTGAATCACCCCACAGGGGAGGGCCCCTGAGAGCTGCAGGTGGGAGGATATATGGGAAAGAAAAGGAACATTCTAGATGCACACAGGAGAGCAGACCCTGCAGGGTAGTGGGGGTCAATTAAAGTAGTGAAAATGTGCATTTTATTTGGCAGGCTCTCTGCCTGAGCAAGGCAGAAGTGCGCAGACATGCCGGGGGTGGGGGTGACCTCCCCTGTCCCCTAAATGCATGCATTGGAACCCTGACCTCTGGAACCTCCAAATGTGACTGTATTTGGAGACGGGTCTTTAAAGAGGTGATAAAGGTAGAATGAGATCACTAGGGTGGGCTCTGACCCCCCAGGACTGGTGTCCTTATAAGAAAAAAGATCAGTGGGAGGCCGAGGCAGGTGGATTGCTTGCAAGCTCAGGAGTTCAAAACCAGCCTGAGCAAGAGGGAGACCCGGTCTCTAAAAATAGCTGGATGGTGTGGCAGGTGCCTGTAGTCCCAGGTACTTGGGAGGCTGAGGCAGGAGGATCGCTGGAGCCCAAGAGTTTGAGGTTGCTGTGAGCTATGATGCCAGAGCACTCTACCCAGGGAGACAGAGTGAGACTCTATCTCAAGAAAAAAAAGGGGGGAGGGGATGAGGACACAGCCATGCACAGAGGGATGACCACGTGAGGATACAGGGAAAAGAGGGCATCTACGTGCCAAGGAGAGAGGCCTCTGGAGGGACCAGTCTCAGGCTGGTCGTTTCCTCCAGGACATGAGAAAATAAACATTTACGGTTTAAGATGCTCAGTCTGTTGGACTCTGTCAGGGCCGTTGGAGCAGATGGACGTGACGCACAACTGAGCTCAGAGGAGGCTGAATTTTTTGAGCAAAAGGAAGCTGCAGGGAATAGCACCATTAGGAAGCTGAGAGAAAGAACAAAGCCCCAAGTGAGTGTGAATGCGAAAGACAAATTCTTTCCAGATGAGGGAATGGGGAAGCGTCTGGCAGCCAGGCGTCCCCTCTGTGGGAGTTGATGGAGTCGCCTTCCCTGCTGGGTCCCCTTCCCCAGGGAGAGTCCCCCTCAATTCCTCCACATGTGGCTTTATCTGGGGTGTCTCTGTCCCTGCTATTGCTTCCGTCAAAGGCATCTCACCTCTCTAAAAATAGCCAGGCATGGTGGCAGGTGCCTGTCATTCCAGCTACTGGGGAGGCTGAGGCAGGAGGATGGTTTGAGCCCAAGAGTTTGAGGTTTGAGGTGGCTGTGAGCTGTAATGACACAGCACTCTACCCAGGGCTACAAAATGAGACTGTCTCAAAACAAAGAAAATCTAAGGATGAAACATCTTGGAAAACCCACATATGTCATAGCAGGTGTTTCCAGCCTGCATCCAGCCCCGCCGGGAGCCAAGAGGTCACTTTTGTCTGTTCTCATAGCTGGCAGTTTGGTGGCTTTTCAGAGCCCCCTGACAGAGCCTTATTCCAAAGGCTGTTTAACCAACGGATCCCAGAATAAAGGCTCAAGGTGGCTTCTCAGTGAGCGCTGCTCAGAAGTCCCCTGCCTTGAAGGAGAGAAAGACCGTCCAACCGCTGACAGTTGAGCAAATGACTGGAGTTACTGTGCCTTGATCTCGCTAAAGCTTGCAAAGATTTCAGCCTTGAAGCAAAGCCACCCCGGGCCTGCAGAATCTCCCTGGCTCTTTCCTTCCCTGCCTGTCACATTTACCTCTCTCGTGGGCTGGTGAGCCTTCCTGGTCTGTGATTAACGACTCAGTCAAAAGATGTGAAGGCGTCTTGCCGTTCCTTGCCATTGAGCCCGCCAAGTAAGGCGCACTGTTTTCAGAGATTACACCTGACTTAAATTAACGCCGTGGAGGTAACGCAGGAGTGCGGAGGCTGTCAGGTTCCCAGTTAATCATCTTGTCCTCATTCCCCTCAGAGAGAAGGAAGCACGTCTCATCTCCGTGGGGAAAGGCTTGTCAGACCGTGTGGTCTAAAGGGCTCTCTCTCTCTCTTTTTCTCTGTTCTGATGAGAGGCAACTTGATAATCATGCCTCTGTATGGGAGAAGACGCTGGTGTGCCAAGGAGTGGGCCGCACAGGTCTTTCTCTGTGGTCTTATAGAGGCAGACACCTGTGAACACTGCAGACTCTTCTATTTGGGCAGCAGAAAGGTCTCAGAGGGCTGGATGCCCAGGTATGGACCCAAGAAATGTTGACTTATGGACAAAGAATGGAAGGGTTCTTTTCACCTCTCTCACCAGCCTCCTTCCCTGGCCTGACCCCTGAGTCAGAAACACCAACAGCAAGACATTTGGCCGCCAGACTTGCGAGACAAACCCTTTTGTTAAATGCAACTCTGACTTTCAAAACATATTTCAATGGTTGCCTTAGTTCTGCTTGTGATATCAAAGAAAGCTGCCCTGTATTTTTCACCGTGTCCCAAATAAATCACTTTTGCCACTAATCCCTTGGGGGCATGCAGGTGTCCGTGCGCATGTGTGCATGCTGTGGTCTGCTGCGTGTCAGTGGCCCAGAGGCACGGCCTTCCCATCCCTGGTCACCAAGCTGGGTGCAATGCCCCTCTGGGGTCCTCTGGGGAAATGGCCCCAGGACCGTGCTTACCTGACCTGGGGCTGCAGAGCAGGGAGTGTCTATGTAGAACCTCAGAAGGAACCTCATTAGGAAATACAGACCTTAGCATATGTGATTAAGTGAAAGTTCTCAAGATGACCCAACCTGGATTAGACAGCCCCCTAAATGCAATGGCAAGTGTCCTCCTAAGAGACAGCATAGGGGACACAGACACAGAGGAGAAGCCACGTGGAGATGGTGGTATAGACTGGAGTGAGTGATGTGGCCACAAGCTCAGGGACACCTGGAGCCCCCAGGAGCTTGGAGAGGCAGGAAGAAGCCTCCCCTGGGACCTCTGAAAGGATCAAGGTCCTGAGACACCTGCATTTTAGACCTCTGGGCTCCAGGCCTGGGAGAGGATGAATATGCATTATTGGAAGCCTTCGGGTTTGTGGCTATTTGTTATGGCAGCCACAAGAGACTCATACTTACGGGATACCAGTGGGGCTGAAGTTGAAACACCATCAGGGAAACTTCAAATGAGCCTTGGAATGAGGACAGTAACCAGCAGATGTCCAGGCATGATGTTTTTGGCTGCAAAGAGAGACAGATTTGTCCAAAAATATTTCACCCACTTAGAGTTACTGGGCAGATACTACAGTGGAGGCAGACAATGGCCCCCATAGTATTAAAGACTGAACATATAACAAGGCACATGAAAACATGTTGTACCTTCATTGTCCGTTTCCCCCCTTTATTTAAGGTCGGGGAGCACTGGGCAGCGAGTTGACGTAGATTCCCAAAAGTTGCCTTGCAATCTTGCTGGGATATAATTTCTCTTCCACTGTAGAATTATTGTTGCCAGAGGGACAGCGGTCATGGTCATTTATAACTGTCCCCTGCAACACCCAGCCTCTGATCTCAGGTGGATCCGTGCCCTGATGAGCCACAGGCCCTGGCAGGAGAGGAAATTCTCACAGGTACTAAAACAAAGGTTGTCTTCATCAAAGAAGACTCCTCATTGAGGACCTGGGCAGGAGAACAAGCATGGAGTGCACAGTCCTGAAGAAGAACTCAACATGTTTTTGCCAAGTATGGATGGAAGCAAGCCTGTGCCTACAACACCTCCAGTTACCCAAGAGAACAAAGTCGTGTCATTTCCAGTGTGCTTCCCCCTGATCCCCAGAGACCTTTGAAATCTTCACTAAGAAAATGTCACCAGAGACATGGTGGGAACCAAGGTTCTTGTTTGTAAGCCAAGGACGGCCGTATTCTTGGAAGCAAGACCTGGCGTTAACTCATGACCGCACAACAGAGGACTTTATCCTAACTGTAAGGTGCTAGAATTTCTCTCGTTTATCAAGTGATAATATTCTCTCTGTTCTATCTCACGGGCTGTGAAAAATTTTGTAGAAGGTTAAACGTTGGGAAACAGATGGCGAAATCTATCTCCATAGACAACATCTTTGAATAGTTCCTTGGATAATCCAAAATTGGGAGGCAGGAAGTAGGGATAAAGTTCAAGTCCAGAGACATGAGGCTCCTTTGCAGAAAGAAGGGGGAAGAAAAAAAAAATATATGTGCGTGTGTGTGTGTGTGTGTGTGTGTGTATCCAGCAGCAAAGACAATGTCACAAATGCAATTCCCAATATGTAGACACGTCATCTCATTGAGAAATGACTATCCTTAGAGATTAGCTGATGCGGACGGGAGCAACCATTGAACGTCACAGAAGAGCAAACCATGAGCCATGGGACCAGCCCCAGAAGATGATGGAGGTGGGGCTTGAGCTTCTGATTCCAGCTGATCATGCAATAGCTGCCCCCTCCACCTCCGCCTCCGTCGTCATCATCATTGTCCTCAATTCTTCAGAGACAGCCCCGCGACTTCATCCTCCAAAGGAACCGCGACCATCATTCCTCACAACCCAATGCTAGTTGTCATTTACATCACAGGCTTCGTGTGTCCGCTGAAGCACAGCGGTCCTTTTTGATGCCAATGTGTCATTTGGACAAGTTGGGTAATAAATAGCCGTATGCTTTCCCAATCCTCCTTTGGCGATGGGTGGAATCACCCACAAAACAGGTGGCTGTTCTTCAGAGATCTTCACAGGACTGCTCACAGATATAGTCACTAGAAACAAACAATTGAAAATGTTCCTGTGTTTGATACTCTGGAGGCAGATGGATTGTCCGTGTTCAGTCTAAAATTTCCTTCTGAATGCTCTCCGTGGGATGCCTAACATGGACAAAAGGTCTTTCTTTGCATGCCAAGAACTCCTCCTGTTCTCTAGACACCGTAGCCAGATTGCAGCAGCGTGATTGAGCAGAACCTCCTTTGCACCCTCACGACTCCTTCACTTTCTTCTGCACAATTTCTTTTCTGTTGTTTGGTGTCGTTGTTGTGTGTGTGTTGCGTTGTCAATGGCAACTAACTCTAGGGACGGATACCTCATCTTCTACTCATGTTTTTGCTTCTTAATTTGCTCATCTCTTTGTATTATAACCAGTAAAAAAATATAATTAAGAATGTTCCTATGTTCGATACCTTGGAAACAGATGAATGCATTCATTCCTTAAGCAAGACTAAGGGATGGTTTTTCTTGTTGTCCTAGAGCTTATGGTCTTTATAGGGTGTCGCACGACGCACAGATGATCACAGAAATGTGGGTGCAGCTCTGTTCTGGGTGAAGCTACAAAGAAGGGGAGATGTAGGGATCATCAGGGAGGTCGGCCTTTGTGTCATGCCCACACTGGGTTGCAAGAGGATCCTGCAAAACTACATTTTCTTGTTCCTGTTGAGAGCATCTGTCCCCAGACTCTCTTCCATCTCGTCATCTGTTTCCCATACCACCTCCCCATGGCTGTCAGGTCAGGGAAGCTTAGTCTTAGAGAACATTGGTCTCCTCCAACCAGGAGTGGTAGAACCACAGACCCTTCTGCCCCCTGGGAGGATAATGTGAGCATTTCTAGCTTAGTTGGACTTCCATGTTTCCACGGCAAACAAGCCTTTCTCTTATAATACTTTTCCCCTGCAGTTAAACAAGTCTCTAAGACCAAACTCAGGTTGAATATTTTCTAGAGAGACTCACAGAACTCATGTTTCTTTTCTTTCTTTCTTTCTTTCTTTCTTTCTTTCTTTCTTTCTTTCTTTCTTTCTTTCTTTCTTTCTTTCTTTCTTTCTGACACCGAGTCTCACTATGTCACCCTCTGTAGAGTGCTGTACTGTCACAGCTCACAGCAACCTCAAACACTTGGGCTTACGTGATTCTCTTGCCTCAGCCTCCCGTTTAGCTGAGACTATAGATGCCTCTACAGCGCCCAGCTAGTTTTTGGTTGTAGTTGTCATTATTATTTGGCAGGATCAGGCTGGATTTGAACCCGCCAGCTATAATGCCTGGCTATTTTTTGGCAGTAGTTGTCATTGTTTGGCAACCCCGGGCTGGATTCAAACCCGTCAGTTCTGGTGTATGTGACTGGTTCCCTAGGTGCTGAGCTATAGGCGTTGAGCCAGAACTCCTATTTCATTAGAGCAAAGGGATACAGATTAAAGTCAGAAAAGGTGAAAGTATAATGGACATGGAGATCAGGAGAGACCAGGCATGAAGTTCCAGCTGACCTCTGCAGGTGGAATCATGCAGATAGCATCTAATGCTGCTGGCAAAGATGTGTGACAATATTCGTGGAGTATTTCCATGCAGGGTAGCTCCCACCCAGCTGGGTGTCTGGGCTTTTTGTCAAGATCAGTTGCATGGGCAGTGTGGCTAATCTCTGTCTCCAGCCCCTCAGAGGTGAAGCTCATACAACATTGCCCAGTTCCCTCACCACAGATGACCTTGTTAGCATAGACTGTTGGGCAAAGCCCCGAGGGTTCATGGAAGCAAATTTCACTGGGAAACACAAAACCTTTGCTGCCCACCGTGCTCCACAACAATGCATTATGATAACTGCACTATCTACCATAGCATTTGTGCATTAGAATGTCAAAAATGTGTTCTGGTCACCTACTAGTCACCCCATGGACGAGGAAAGGATCTCCTTCCTTAAATAATAGGAGATGGCCAAATGCATCCCACCCAGCGCTGGACAGATGACATTGACAATGGTTGACTAGACACATGGACTCAACCTGCACACCATTCAGGGTCACATGAGAGATGTGCTTGGGAACGGAGTGAACCAGCAGAGATGGTGGAAAATAGACTTTATAGTAACAAGGAGATAAAGTACCCACTCATGGCAAGGCTTTTGGGGCCCTCTGAAGCTCCAGGATATTAAGGCGGCAGCACTTGAGATTTTAGGCCTTGCCATAGAACAACTCTTCTTGCAGCAGTGAGTAGGGAAATGCCTTAACCTGTCTGTGCTGGCGTAACAAAAGGCCTGAGACTAGGTAATTCATTTATTTTATTTATTTATTGCAGTTTTTGGCCAGGGCCGGGTTTGAACCTGCCAATTCCGGTATATGGGGCCAGCGCCCTACTCCTTTGAGCCACAGGCGCCACCCAAGGTAATTTATTTATTTATTTTTTTTAATAACTATTTCTTATTGTTCTGTATGCTGGGAAGTTCAAGAGCAGGGCACCAACAGAGTCAGTTGTCTGGTGAGGGTTGCTTTCTGCTTCCACAATGATCCTGTGTCACTGTGTACTCGAAAGGGAAGGGATGCTGAATCCATAAAAGGTAGAAGATGAAAGGGTAAGAGACACCAAATACTCCGTGAAATCCCTTAATACCATTCATGGGTGGGGAGCCCTCATGGCCTAATCACTCCTTGAAGCCCCTATTTCTTAGCACTGTAACATTAGCCATTAAATTTCCACACCTGCATTGTGCTGGGGACATGTGCACACCATATCAGACAAGAGCCAGATGGCCAGCAGAAGGGTCCTGCTGCTCCTGCTAACACTTTACACAGCGAGTAATGCGAGAGACGGTCAGTGGAAGGCATTTCAGAGAAGGGAGGCAGTTAGCAGATGTTGCAGGACCATTCCCAGCCCTGAAGATGGAGGCCCCCATGACATAGCGACTGACATTCACTACAGCTGGGACTGCAGTGCAGGCAGAAAGGGCAGAGAAGATTCAGAGGAGGGCTGTGCCATCCTTGGAGGCCTGTGAGAGAGTTTGGTCTTTCTTCCAACGGTGACTGGGGATCTGTTGCCTGGTCTTCAGGAGGTAAGCAACATGACCAGAAGGGCCTCCAAGTTGGTCTCAAACCTCCAAGTTGGCCTCAAACCTCCAAGATGGGCTCCAAACTCCAAATTGGTCTCTGACTTCCATGTTGGTCTCCAAAATCCAAGTTGGCCTCTAACCTCCAATTTGGCCTCCAACCTCCAAGTTGTCCTCAAACCTCCAATTTGGCCTCCAACCTCCAAATTGGCCTCCAACCTCCAAATTGGTCTCTGACTTCCATGTTGACCTCCAAAATCCAAGTTGGCCTCCAATCTCCAATTTGGCCTCTAATCTCTAAGTTGGATTCCAAGCTCTAAATTAACCTCCAACCTTCAATTTGGTTTCCAATCTCCAGGTTGGACTCTGGTCTCTAATCTCCAAGTTGGACTCCAAAACTCCAACTTGGACTCCAACCTCCAAGTGGGACTCAACCCTCCAGTTTGGGCTCCAACTTCCACATTGGTCTCCAATCTCCAAGTTGGCCTCCAAGCTGACCTCCAACCTCCAAGTTGTCCTCCAATTTCCAAGTTGGACTCCAAATTCCACGTTGGACTTTAACGTCCAAGTTGGCATCTAATCTCCAAGTTGGCCTGCAAACTCCAAGTTGACCTCCAACCTCCAAGTTGGCCTCTCATCTCCAATTTGGCGTCCATCTTCCAAGTTGGACCAAGCTGTAAGTTGAACCAACCTCCACGTTGGCTTCCAGACACCAAGTTGAATCAATCTCCAAGTTGACCTCCAGTCTCTAAGTTGACCTCCAACCTCCAAGTTGACATCTAATCTTCAAGTTGGCTTCCAACCTGCTAGCTGAACTAATCTGTAATTGATTACCAACCTCCATGTTGGCTTCCAGACACCAAGTTGAATCAATCTCCAAGTTGACCTCCAGTCTCCAAGTTGACCTCTAACCTCCAAGTTGACATCTAATCTTCAAGTTGGCTTCCAACCTCCTAGCTGAAGTAATCTGTAATTGCTTACCAGCCTCCATGTTGGCTTCCAGACACCAAATTGAATCAATCTCCAAGTTGACCTCCAGTCTCCAAGTTGACCTCCAACCCCCAAGTTGACATCTAATCTTCAAATTGGCTTCCAACCTCCTAGCTGAACTAATCTGTAATTGGTTACCAACCTCCACGTTGGCTTCCAGACACCAAGTTGGATCAATCTCCAAGTTGGCCTCCAATCTTCCAGCCAAATCAACCTCCAAATTGGATTCCCACCTGCAAATTGCTCCGAATATAGTCTGGAGAATAGATTGGTGGATCAGAATAGAAGTATAGTGATCGTTTAAGAAGCCACTCAGATGCAACTGGTGGACAGTGTTCCAAAGTTTACCTCCACCCTTGTCTTCTTTGCAAAGCACACTGGCTTAACCACCAGAGACCTCATCTGGAACCAACACCAGGGCTAAGAACAGGACCTTTCTTAGCACTCCCCCTCCACACCCACTTCTGATCATAGCCTCCAGACAAAGGAATCCATCTCTTCCCCAATCTGATGCTCTTGGCTTGACCAGAAGGAAACCCCT
Organism: Loris lydekkerianus; assembly: GCA_963574355.1. Classification (NCBI taxonomy): domain Eukaryota; kingdom Metazoa; phylum Chordata; class Mammalia; order Primates; family Lorisidae; genus Loris; species Loris lydekkerianus. Next base: position 7,530 of record CAUYPK010070979.1, on the reverse strand, counting down.
CAAAATTTAGTCCTGCAAATTCTAGAAGCTCTGAGAATATTCTAGGTTAAGAATGAGGACTACAAGGAAGGACCACCTCCAGCTATTAGCTCCTCCCCTCTCTAGATAGCAGGCGCTTCTAGGATCACCAAGTCATAGCAACAATCTCAGGAAGAGTGAACACGTTTAACCAGCGTGAGCAAAGTAAGATTTGCTTTCTCCTAACCTCTGGGGTTCCTTGAAGAAGTTGAGTAATCTGGCTGGAAGACCAGGGTGCATTTTATAACCATGCTTGTCTGTCTTCTGAGCATGGCGATGCTACTGCTGAAAAGTCTTCTTCATGTGAAGACATTCCCACTTTGTTTCCTCGGCTCTGTGCTTGCCCATGTCCTGAGCAATCTCCAAAGCACTGTCTCATTCTCAGCCCATTCTCTTATGTTTTCTTGAGGCCCCACTCTGTCCTCGATGCTTGGACATGTCACCTTCCTCATTTTCACCTACATGCACTTCAGATCTGGCTAGTGAGGTGGCCGAGGAAGGGCGGCCTTTGTTCTAAGCTCACACGAACCCTTTACATTCTCAGCAGGTGGCTTTTACACAAGTAATCGGGTTTCTCTGATGCTGTCGTCACGTACACCTTGGAGAACCTCCATGAACACAGCCTCATCGGTTCCTAAAGGCAAAATTTGATTTCCCGAGCACCCCACCACCCTGTGGAAGCCATTGCTACTTATTGGACTTCTAGACTTGATTACTTGTCTGTTTGCTTTGCATTATTATACCCTCTCCTTTTCCATATGTTCTAAAGACTCATCTCAAAAAAGAAAGACAGGGTGGTGCCTGTGGCTCAAAGAATAGGGTGTCAGCTCCATATACTGGAGGTGGCAGGTTCAAACCCGGCCCTGGCCAAAAAGTGGGAAAAAAAAAAAAAAAAGAAAGAAAGAAAGACATAGAAACCAAGACCATGGGGTGGGGGAGACCAAATGAAGGCAGAGGCTGGGCAGGAGGCAGGAGCCGTTGGTTCCTTCTCAACAAGGTGTGAGGTCTGCTGCAAAGGCCAAGTTACCAATGGGTGTGAGTAACTTGACCAAGCCAGTCAAGGCCCTTGGGCTCCTGCTGGGAGCATTCCTGAGGCTGAGATCAGAGTTGGGAGGTCTGGAGAGGAACACCACAGTCTTGTGTTTCACTTCCCTGTTGTAGCAACTGATCCCACAGGCCCTTGGCTCCTTGAGATGATATCACACCTTTCCTGGAACCTAAGCCCCACCGGCCTTCCACTGATGCAGCCCCACCTCCCTCAGCATCTCCGTAAGATGAAGACAGGAGTCTTTTTGATCAGTTTTGTTCTTCTGGAGTTGAAGACATATGGTATGTCACAGAAAGGTCAACTGGAAATTGTTGATCTCCATATCCATTGAGCTCTTGTAAGAAAAGGTGGTAATACATTCATGGGAGGCATCAGATTAAGGTAGAATTTATTCTATGGGCTACAAACATCTTTCTCCCCATGGGAAACTGGGGAGGTGGCAGGCATGGACTTGTTTGAAAGCAGGAAACACATCAGGGAACGGGAAGGACCAATATAGGTATGGCCACCAGGGGCCAGGCTGCAGCTCTCCCACAGAGAATCAAACAAAATATTAAGCTTCCAGGGAGGCCCCTGATGTTGGCAGGCTGTCATGGCAGACTTGTAAGTTATGAAAGCCTCACAGAATTCAATTAACTCCAAGGACCACAGTGGGTGGCTATGCCCAGGGACATCTCAGTCTGGGCTAATGTAGACTTAAGTCTGCCTATGTGATAACTTGCAAAAAGAGCTCAGATAATGGCTCGGTGCTTATAGCACAGTGATTAGGGCGTCAGCCACATGCACAGAGGCTGGCAGGTTTGAACCTGGCCTGGGCCAGCTTAACAATGACAACTGCAATGAAAAAATAGCTGGGCGTTGTGTCAGGTGCCTGTAGTCCCAGCTACTTGGGAGGCTGAGGCAAGAGAATGGCTTAAGCCTAAGAATTTGAGGTTGCTGTGAGCTGTGATGCCACAGTACTCTATCCAGGGTGACATAGTGAGACTGTCTCAAAAAAAAAAAAAAAAAAAAGAGTATTTGCTAATTAAAGTCTGAAGAAACCTCAGGGCTCTTTTGTTTCTTTCTTTCTCTCTCTCTTTTGTTTTTTCTTTTTCTTTTTTTTTGAGATAGAGTCTCACTTTGTCACCCTTGGTAGAGGGCTGTGGTGTCATAGCTCACAACAACCTCAAACTCCTGGGCTCAAGCAATACTCTTGCCTTAGGCTCCCACCATAATATCTGAATCATTTTTCTATTTTTAGTAGAGATGGGGGTCTCACTCTTGCTCAGGCTGGTCTTGAACTTTTGAACTCAAGTAATGCACCTGCCTTGGCCTCCCAGAGTGCTGGGGTTACAGGTGTGAACCACCACACCTGGCCCCTTTACCTTTTCTTTTTTTTTGAGACAGCATCTGAATTTTTCTATCTTTCCCACTGATCAGAGCGTTTATAAATCGTTTCTCACTTTATCTGTTGCCTTCCATTTTTTTTTCTTTTTAAAACAAACATCTATTTTGCTTCATATTATCAAAGCTACTGCCAGATTTTTCTAGCTGGTGTTTATTGGATCTTTTTTTCTCAACCTTTTATTTTTTCATTCTGCTACATCTTTATGTTTTTCAGGTGAGTCCCTTGTGTGGAGAATCAACCTGGGTTGTTGTTTTTTTGTTTCACTATCACATGAAGAGTTTAGTCCTCGCATATCAACTATTTTCCTTCCTGCAATGATTCTGTGTTCCCTAACGTTTCTGCTTTAAATTTTTTTCTTTCTCATTTCTTGCCATCTCTGGATTTAATGGACTCTTCCATCCTTTAATAGTTTGGAAGCAATTCCCCACTCTTTTTCTACTCTTTCAGTGGCTGATCTAAAAATTCAAGCATTTATATTTAATGGAACGGAGGTGTAAAATTAACCACTTTCACATTCTGCCTGCAGAACATCAGCCCTCAGAACAGTTTACACGGATTGGTCTGTCCTCATTTGCTGGCTGTTTTCAAATGTATTAGAAAGTCAGACGGGGAAGAAGAGGGCTGAGGAGTTTTCATAGAAAATGAGTTTTCAACACTAAAGCATCTCTACGCGCCAACTCAGACAGTCCCTCCACACGTGAAGGTGCAGAAGTTTAAAATCCCTCCAATGAAGTACATTTTCTCTTGGAGGCTAAAATAATAATAATAAAAATAATAAACTTTGTTTTCTAATAACTCAAATTTTTGGTTGTATTTTGTTCATTTTATCTTTTTACATTTTTATAATCAATGCCTTTAATTATTTTGTTAGCCCCATGGCTATTTAAAAAAAAATAAATAAATCACACAGATATGTTTCTGGATACATCTTTGATGTATACCTGTATATATAATTTAGCACATAGAATATTATATCTTAAGGCATTGACACATGTTAGTTATCATATTTACATATCATATATTTATGTATTTTACACAATGAGGATTTATACATACACAATGTCCAATTTTAAGTTACACACAAACTTTATGGCCACCCTGTCTATGATGCAATAAAAAGAATATATAATTTAAAATTTCTTGATTTAAATTTTGCCATTGTTTCAGGAGAATGCAGAATTGTTTTTTTGTTTTGGGGGGGGGGTTTGAGTTAGAGTCTCACTCTAGGTTTTACCCACTGTACCATGACTTGAACAGACTCACCCCTGTCACACCAATTTTTTTTAAGACAGAGTCTCATTCTGTCATCCTGGGTAGAGGATGTCATACCTCATAGCAACCTCAAACTCTGGGGCTCAAGTGATCCTCTTGCCTCAGCCCCTTGAGTAGCTGGGACTATAGGCACCTGTCATGATATCTGGCTATCTTTTCTATTATTAGTAGAGACGGGGTCTCGCTCTTGTTCAGGCTGATCTTAAACTCCCAAGCTCAAGCAATCCACCCACCTCAGCCTCCCAGAATGTTATAAGCACAAGCCACCCACCCAGCCTCAGAACTGAATGTTTAATATCATTTCATTGTAATTCTTTTTTATTTTATTTAAATGAAAATAAATATACAACTATTTATAACACCTCCCTGATAAGAATGCCATTTTGAAGGTGTGATGTTGGGAGCTGTCGCAGCCACTTTGTGATAATGAGGCACACTCATACTGTCACACAGACACACACCTGGACCTCACAAAAGCTATAATGTCAACAACTTACCTTTGCATATGTCTTTTCTGTTATGGATTTCTTTCATAGATGTTACTTTATCTTTTGATTCTCCAACCAAGCCTCAAGGCAGTTATGAACATCTGCATATTGGAAGATGAAACTACAGCTTAGAGATATGGAAGAATTTGTCAAGAAGAGAACAGCATCTCAGGACAAGATGGTTTTCTGTGAGCCCGAGACATTCCAGCAAGATGGGTGAGATTTTGGGGTCTTGGGGGCATGAAAATTTCTCATCCAGGAAGGTATTTTGATTGGGTCAGGGCTTGTCATAGATAGCAGGGGTTCTCAAACTTTTTAAACAGGGGGCCAGTTCACTGTCCCTCAGACTGTTGGAGGGCCAGACTATAGTTAAAAAAACAAAAAAAAACAAAAAAAAAACTATGAACAAATTCCTAAGCACACTGCACATATCTTATTTTGAAGTAAAAAAACAAAATGGGAGCAATCACACCGTCGCATGTGGCCCGCAGGCTGTGGTTTAAGGAGCCCTGGATAAGGTAAGGGTATTCCATTTGTTATATCACTCTTCAGATTATATGCAACAGTGTCCTACAAGAGGAGGACAGTTCCTGTGTGTTCTTCTTTCACAGCGATTCACTTCTAAAGATGACCAGGACACCCCCACAAAGTCTGCTGACCAGCACCGAGAAGAGGAAACTATTCATAACTGGGTTTATATCTAAAGGAAATGAACCCATCACTAGAAGAGACATCTTCACTCCCATTTTCAGTGGGACATAATTCACAGTGGCCAAGACATGGAATCAACCCAAGTGTTTGCCCAGGACGACTGCATAAAGAAAAGGGGGGGGGGGGGGGTGAGTCAGAGCACAGAGCGCAGAAGAAGCACATTTCAGTAAGGCAGGAAGGATTAGTTTAAAAAGTCCCTTATACAGTTCCCAATAACAATGCATTGTGTTCTGGAAAAATCGCAAAGAGTGCAGATTTTCAGTGTTCTCACTGTAAAAAATGACAAGTGTGGGCAGCACCAATAGCTCTGTGGGTACAGCACTGGCCACATACATTGAGGGTAGCAGGTTCAAACCTGGCCTGGGCCTGCTAAACAACAATGACAACTGTAACCAAAAAATAGCCAGACATTGTGGTGGGTGCCTATAATCCCAGCTGCTAGGGAGGCTGAGGCAAGAGGATTGCTTAAGCCCAAGAGTTCGAGGTTGCTGTGAGCTGTGATACTACAGCACTCTACAGAGGGTGACATAGTGAAACTCTGTCTCAAAGAAAAAAAAAAGAATGACAAGTGTGCTATATTCTGAAACCTCGTGTTATACACCACTAAAATACACAATGTTTGTCTACAGATTAGAGTTAAAATCAAGAGACAAGACAAATGTGAGTATTCAGGTGGCCAATCAGAATGTCCCAGCAATGAGGAAATAAAACAATGGTCAAAAATTAGCACCACATAAGAGGAGGACTTTCTATGGATATAATAAGAACTGCTCCCCCAAAAGACTAAAAGTCTACAAAGAGGAAATTTTTTAAGTATAAAAAAAAATGACAAAAAAAGTACAAAAAAAAAAAAAAGGAAAGACAATAGTGACTAATTCTCACATAAATTGGATTTAATTTTGACCAAAGTACATTACTTAAACATTAACTTTTAATTCAACTTGTTCATATGTTGTTTAGGATATTGCATCTTCATTTATAAGTGAAATATGTTTGTAATTTCCCCTTTATAATAATATATTTTCTCCAATTTTAATATCAAGTGTTAAAAAAAAAAAAAAAGGCATGTAAGACAAAGCCAAACCCCTGTCCTCAAGAATGCACCAGTTGTTATAGGCGTCTGTCATAAAGCTACATTTATTTGTTCACGAAAGATTTATTAAGTGCTGGGCAACAGTAGGTACTGGGGATACCAAGATTGATAACTAACTGGTGATTTGAGGTGTTCATTTGCTTGGCAAAGTTGTTTAATAATTTTGGTCTGTTATCTATTGCTGTGTAACAAAGCACTCCACTTAGTTGCCTAAAACACAGATGATTTACTTTTCCTCATGATTCTGTGGTTTACCGTGGTGGTTTTTCTGCTGGTCTCACCAGGGCCCACTCACGTGGCTGCTTTCAGAGGGCAGTTCAGCTGGCTGGTCCTAGACGGTCCCACTCCCATGTCTGAGGACTGAGATGTCTGAGATGACTTTGTTTCTCTCCCACCATATGGCCTCTTTCCACATGGGATCTCATCTTCTTTCAATGCATCCTGGGCTCCTTTACATGAAGGGCAGAGCATTCTAAGAGCTTCAAAGTCCCCAGACCCTTGAGGGCCAATGCACCTCCCATTTCATCTTATTGGTCAACACAAGTCATGAGGCTCGGCCACAATGGAGAAGGAGAGAAATGGAATCCATCTCCTTTAGGGGTAGCAGCAATGTGACATTGCAAAGGGTGTGCCGCTGGGGAGGGGAGGAATTGGTGGCCGGATTTATCAGTCTACCATAGTTGCTAAACATAAACTTATAATAGATTTCATACAAATATTAGATTTAGTATTTTTTACCCTTAAAATGGGGAGATTGGGCAATAAGCTGCTGGAGCTAAGTAATTGCTGTTCATTTGCTTAGAGCAGATAGTCCATCTCTAGCTCATCGTAGTCCCTACTGCTTTTTCAAGATGGGGGAATTGGGATTCTGAGAGATAGGACTGTAGACATCAGAGCCTATGCCTTCAATCACTATATTTAACCGCTATCACCAAATGAGCTCCATGGATAATTATACTGGAAAACCACTGCTGGAGAGTTGCTGAGAATGTGTGAGCAAGCTCATGTCACAAAGTGGTGCTTTTCTTAACTGAGGGGTCTGGATTCAGAGTTGAATGGGGTGGGGGAGGTGGATGGTTTGGTGGCTGGCAGACCAGTCTGAAGGTCGGGCTGGTAGCCTAGGGAAGGGTGGTGTCTGTAGCATTTTAACCAAATAAACTGTGGAAGATAAGGACACATTCATGGGTCAAACAAGGAGAAGTGGGGAGTGAACCAATTGTGCAAAGCACTCATCTGAATGTGTCACTCCATCTCCCTCTTATGAACTTTGTAGGCTCCCTACTGCTTATACCTGTGAACCTCAGAGTTAATACAGTATATTGTTTCATTAAAAAAAAATTGGGGCTCAAGTGTAAACTATGGACTTTAGTTATTAACGATCTGTCAGTGTTGGTTCATCCATGTAACCAAAGCATCATACTGGTGCAGGGTATTGATAGCGGGGGAGGCTGTGCACATGTGGACACAGGAGGCATATGGGAAGTCTCAACTTGGCTGTAAACCTAAAACTACT
>CAUYPK010070976.1:0-27261 GCA_963574355.1 Loris lydekkerianus | reverse complement strand
ATGTGTATTCAGTTTTGTTGGGATGAAATGTCTGTTAAATCCAAATGTTGAATAGTTAAGTTTAAATCTAAAATTTATTCACTCAGCTTCTTCTTGGAGGATGTATCCAACACTGCCAAAGTTAACATCTCTGACTGTTATGGAGCTGTAGGAAATCAAGTTGCTCATATCTGTTAGGGTTTCTGTTATAAATTGAGGTGCATTCTGGTTGGGTACATAAATTTAATAATTGAAATCTCATCTTATTGAGTATTACCCTTAACATATATGAAGTGACCATTCTTGTCCTTCCTTACTTTTGTTGGTTTAAAGCCTATTATATCTGCAAATAGAATTGCAACACCTGCTTTTTTCTGATTTCAATTTGCCTGAAATATAGATGACCATCCTTTCACCCTGAGTTGATATTTATCTTTTAAGATAAGATGAGATTCTTGTATGCAGCTGGCCTGAGTTTTTGTAACCAGTCAGCCAATCTGTGCCTCTTTAGAGGCCAGTTTAAGCCATTCACATTAATGGAGCATATTGATAAGCTTGGTAGAATTTTGGGTATTGAGTTTTTCGAAATTCCTGTGGATATTTTTAATACTTTTGCCACTGTGGAAGTTGGAGTTTCGTCAAAAGTTTCTGAGTTTACTTTTGTGGTAGAGGATTGTGCTGGTCATTATGGAGGATAGGTCTGAGAATATCTTTGAGAGCTGGGAATTAGTTATGGCACATTTCTTCAACATGTGAATGTCATTGAAGTATTTAATTTTTCTGTCATAAATGAAACTCAGTTTAGCTGGGTCAGGATACTGGGTTGAAAGTTATTTTGTTTTAGGAGATTAAAAGTCGATGACCACCCTCTTCTGGCTTGAATGGTTTCAGCAGAGAGATCTGAAGTCATCCTAATTAATATTCTTCCCTTTGTAGGTTGTGGTTTTCTTACGTTTGGCTGCTTTCAGAATTTTCTCCTTCATATTAACTTTAGTGAAGTTAATTATGATATGCCTGGGGGAGGTCTTATTGGGGTGGAGTCATGCTGGGGTTCTGAAGCTGTCTGCTATCTGAATTTCAGAATCTCTTGGCATGTCTGGAACATTCTCTATCTTAATTTCATGGATAAGGGCCTCTGTGCCTTGTGAGGCCACTTCATCACTTTCAGGGATTCCAATGAGGCGGATATTAGCCTTCTTCGAATTATCCCAGTGCTCTCTGAGAGAATGATCTGTTTTTGTTCTCCATTTCTCTTCCTCTTTGAGAGTTCGGGAGCGTTCAAAAGCTTTGTCTTCAATGTCAGAAATTGTTTCTTCTGCTTGCTCCACTCGGTTACTGAGGGATTCTACTGTATTTTTCAGATCTTTGAGGGCTGCAAATTCTTGCTTCAGTGCATCAAAATCTTTGGTGGTTTTGTCTTTAAATTCGTTAAATTCTTGAGACAACTTTTGGATTTCTTTTCAAATTTCTAATTCTGACTTTTGAATTGCTCCTCTAATTTCTAATTCCAAATTTTCCTCCATTCTATTGATCTTGTTTGCAATCCAAATTCTGAATTCTATTTCTGACATCTCAGCCAGCTGTTTATGAATGGGATCTTCAGTTACATCTGCTATATCTTTCCTTGGGGGGGGCTGATCTATTCTGGTTATTCATGTTACCAGAGTTTTTCCGCTGATTCCATCCATGATTATTTTACACTGTTTGACTTTTCCCCTGTAGCTTTGTTGAGGACCCATACAGTGCTACGGCCTGAGAAACTGGGGACCTGTTTGGTATGGTGGGGCTAAGTGACTCTGTCTTGTTTTCAGCTGGTTTCTGTCCGAGCCTAGTGAAACAGTTACTCTGGGTTGAAGTCTCAGCTGTGGAGAAATACCAGCAATGAAGTCATCACACCCCCCACAGGCAACAGTTGGAAAATGAAAATCAAACCTTCCTATAACTACACACCCAGGGCACCACTTGGATAGTCCTCAGGTGATTGGCTCAGTTCAAAAGGTTCAAATCAATTATCTCAGTTAGCACCTGTCTCAGGTGGTGGAAGTATTTGGAAGGTCTCTGGCAACTAGATCGCAGGGTTCTGCTGACAACTCAAATATGACTTGGTCCGGTATTCTGTGAGGTCACTGGACCCACCCAGCAAATAGATTAGTCTGGGAAGGTTGATGCCTCCTTCCCCACCTTGCACCTCTTTCACACCTAGTCACTGATAACCCCACAGGACTGTGACCCAGTTGCCGTCACTGAGCAGAGACTCCAGGGGTTTGCACCTGCCTGAATCACAAGGAAATCGATGTCTCCTCAGCCAGGCTGCTGCTCTCTGCCTCTAACCAGCAAGGGGAAGTGAGGCCTGACAACCTCAGGTGCTTGATGGAGGCTGCGGTTATTCACTCAGTTCCAGCCCCGCCTTTGATTGATGTTACTGACTGAACAGAACAACTTTGCAGAATTTGTTTCTATCCCAGCTACATTCCCAGGGCCTGCGTTTCCGTCCCAGATCTGTTCTGCTGGTGGTTGTCACTCCTCTGGTTGCCCAGAAAGGCAGGAGGTGCGACTCCAGAATATCCAGGGGCACCCTATTGTTGCCAAAAATGGCTGCTTCTCTGCACCTTGGGGCACCGCCACTCTGGCGTGGTTCCCTCTCAGCCCACCGTCTTCTCCTCACTCCTGTGCTGCAGAATCAGTACTGACCAGCTGCAGTCCAGGCCCCTTTGTTTGTATCCTTGGGGTTGCAGCTTGCCTCAGTAGGGTTGATGTGCGTGCTTCAACCTTCTCTCTTGGCGTAGCTCTAATCTGCCAGGTTACTTGCTAAATTTCCGTCCTTTAACTCTCCTTCTGGATGGGAGCCTCTGTGGAAAGCTGGGTTTAGTCCGATGGAGGCAATTTTGGCAGAGAACTCAGTAACATGTCTTCATTCAATCAACTCCTTCTTTGCACAAAGGTCTGATACTGCAGGAAGCCTTCCTCGGCTTCGGCCTCGGTGCTCACTACAGCTGTGGTGGCAGCATCGCAGGGTGGTCTCAGGCGTCTGCCCTGCTCAGCTGCAACTAGATGTGTGCTGCCGGCTGGTGGCTGCCACTCCTCCTGCCACCAGCTGCAAGCCTGGAAGAAAAGTTTTTAATTTTGATGAAGTCATGTTGACGTTTTTTCTTTGATAGTTTGTACTTTGAATTGCAATCAAGACATCTTTGCCAAACCCCAAATCACTAAAATTTTTTGCGTATTTTATTCTAGAAATTTTTGTAATTTGTTTTTTATTTCAAATTAATATGAGGTTACAAATTTTTATGTTACATTGTTCTCACTTCCAGGGTAAAGTTCTATTTGTAAAACAGCCTCTCACCTAGGGGGCATGTTATACACCAGTGGTTCTCAATCTTCCTAATGCTGCAACCCTTTAATACAGTTCCTCATGTTGTGGTGACCCCCAACCATAAAATTATTTTCGTTGCTACTTCATAACTGTGATTTTGCTGCTGTTATGAATCATAATGTGAATATCTGATATGCAGGAAGTATTTAGGCGACCCCTGTGAAAGAGTCGTTCTACTCCCAAAGGGGTCGCAACCCACATTGAGAACCACTGTTATACACCCTCACAATGTGCACATTAGGTGAGATCCCGCCTCATGCCTTCCCTTCTTCTGCCAGTTGTCCTCCTTCCTCCCCCCTCCATTTACCCCTATTCCAGACTGTATTTGTGTTTTATTATTTTTATGTGCATGCAGTTGTTTATATGAATCATTAAATCATTAAATTGATTTCATATTAGCATGGAGTATATTGGATATGTATTTTTCCATTCTTGTGATACTTTAGTAAGAAGAATGCATTTCATCTCCATCAAGTAAATGTAAAAGATGTAAAGTTGCCATCTTTTTAATGGCTGAATAGTATTCCATGCCATATCTGTATATCTATCTATATCTATCTATCTATCTATCTATCTATCTATCTATCTATCTATCCATCCATCTATCTCAGTTTGTTGATCCATTCATGGATTTATGGGCACTTAGGTTGCTTCCACGACTTGGCAATTATGAATTGAGCTGCAATAAACATTCTGGTGCAAATGTCTTTGAGGTAAAGTTATTTTTGTTCTTTTGGATAGATACCTTAGTCTAGAAATTTTATAGTTTTAGCTCTTACATTTAAGGATATGATTCATTTTGAGGTTTTTTTTTTTATTTTATTTGGAGTAAGGGTTGAGATTTATTTTTTTGCATATGCTTATCCCGTTGTTTCCCTTCCTTTATTGGAAAGATTATCTTTTCCCATAGAATTAACACCTTTGTCAATAAACAATTGAAAACATATGCATATATTTATTTCTAAATTCTATTCTATTCCATAGATATTTTTATTCATCTATATGTCAATACCACATTCTTTGATAACTGTATTTTTATAAAAGGTTCTGAAATCAATTAATGCAAGTCCATTAACATGTGTATTTCAAAGTAATTTTGATTATTCTAGGTCTTTTGCATTTTCTTAATTTTAGAATTATCTATTTAATTTCTATGAAAAAGCATGCTAGCATTTTAATGGAAAATCATTAAATGTATTGATCATTTTTGGGAGAGTTGAATCTTTGCATTATTGAATCTTGCAACCCATGAAAATGGTGTCTCTTTCCCTTTATTTAAACCTTGATTTTTAATCTTCTATATATGGATATCCAATTTTCTCCCCACCATCCAATTTTACCCTGGTATATGTTCTTGGCACCTTTGTTGAAAATTCATTGGCTGTAAATAGGTGGATTTATTTCTCTGTTCTCTATTCTGCTCCATTTGTCTATGTATCTGTTTTTATACCAATACCAAGCTGTTTTGGTTACTATATCCTTATATTTGGATAGCGTGATGCCTGCAGCTTTGTTATTTTTGCTCAATATTATTTTGGCTATTCTCTCTTTATGAATTTTTGGATTGTTGTTCTATTTCTATGAAAAATGACATAAGTATTTTGATAGGGGTTGCATTTAATCTGTAGCTTGCTTTGGATAGTATGGTCATTTTAACTATATTAATTCTTCCAGTCCATAAACAGGGAGTGTCTTTCCATGTGTTTGCGTCCGCTTTAATTTTTGTCATCAGTGTTTCATAGTTTTCTTTCATAGAGGTTTCGCACCTCATTGGTTAAATTTATACCTATGTATTTTTTCATAGGTACTATAAATTGGACTGTCTTTTAAATTTATTTCTGAGCTGGTTCTTTATTGGCGTATAGAACGCTACTGATTTTTTATGTTGTTTTTGTATCCTGCGACTTTATTGAATTTATTTTTTAGTTCAGATAATTTTTTCAGAGGAGTCTTTATGTTTTCTAGGTATAAGATCCGTCAGGCCCTCTGTTGGGCCTGTGTGTGCTGGCTGAGGTGGGCAGGGGTGGGATGATTCCAGAGCACTGGTGGAATGCTTAGGTTGGGGCAGCCAGGGCTGTGCTGCATATTTGCTGCTGGGGACAGTGGATTGCTTTTAGTGGTAGCAGCCATAGGCAGTGGGCTGGAATGTGTGCTTTGGCCTGAGGTGGTAGCTGCAGGTGAGGTAGCATGTCCTCAGGCCACTTGTAGTGGTCCCATTACCAGAGGCAGCAGGTGCTGCCATTGCCTTGTATTTTGGCCCTGGTGCTGACAGAACAGAAGTGCCAGTTCCTGGGCAGTCTGTCCTCTGGGTACCTGTAAAGGCAAAGTGTCCTGCTGCCAGAGATGGTGAGGTTGTTGCCAGTGACTTGTGCATTGACTCTACTGTGGCATCCGGTAATGGCAGTGCCTTCTAGTGGGGGTAGTCTGATCTCAGGGCACATGAAAATGCACAATGGTTCATTGCTAGTAGTAGTAGTGTCATTGCCAATGGCTCCTGATTTGGCGCTGGCAGCAGTAGCCAGAGGTAGCAGTGGCTGTGAAAAGAGGATGTCAGTGGGGCTCCAGAGATGTCAAAATGCAGGGGTTGTTGGACCCCATGGCAGGATGCAGAGGAGTGGGGGCTGGGCTCCTAAAATGACACCAGGGATGACTACTTAGTGTTTCTCCCTTTGCAATTAATAAGAATCTGGCGGGAAATAGAGTTTATGTAAATTGTTTCTCATCAAATTTTTACTCTCTAATATTAGACTCATTAATGATTCTTTCCTGAAACAATAATCATGAGGTTACCACATAGTGATTTTTCTATTTCCATGATTATTATACATCTCTTAGTTGGCATTTTACTAAAAAGAGAGTTTTGCCTTCTCCTTCATTTAGCTGTTTCTTCATTTGTCAATTTATATCTGTATCGACTTGGTTATGATCCATTAGAATCATTATTTGTTTTGTTCCTTATTTTCTTAAACTGTGAAGATGGTAAAATTGTATGGGTGGCAGAGGAGTGTGGGGAAAGATGGCTTTGAATCCTCCTACTTCATTTGCGGGTGTGCCAAACAGCAGGCCCAGAGGATAAGTATTCATGTTCTTTAACCAGCTTAACAAGGACCAACATAAAAGAGAAAATAACTGTGTATTATTCTAAAATATATTGTTTCCTTTCTGTTTCAGGAAATAAAAAGGATCAGTTGGAGGTAGTTTAGTCATTAAGGGCACTACGACTTCCTGTCTTAACTTTTAGCAGCTGGAGATGTTCGTTGTTTTGTGGTTGATGGTGTTACATATATTGAAAGTAAATTGGAAAGGAGATTTCAGTATCACTGCCTTGGCACAAGATGGCAGCAGTCAGCCATTGATTTTGCAGCTCAAGCCCCTACTGATTTTAAATTAACTCTGTCTTTTGTTTTTGCAGGGACTTCACTACTAGTGCTAGTAACATTCAGATTGACAAAACTAAGCCTCTGTGGCACAGCTATTTCCTATGTGGATTTAAAGGAATTCAGGTAAATTGGTTTATAAGGCACCTACTGGTAGTTGAGATTATAATACACATTGTGTCAGATTTTTTTTTTTTACTTTGTCATTTTTGTCTGCTTATTACAATACTAATTAATGTTTCTGTTCTGTTTTGTTGGTTTATAGTTTAGAGTGTGGATGGTGTTTGCAGGGGGCAGTAGTAGTCTTTCATATAAGCTGGCTATACAAAAATCAGGTGCATCTGACAAATATGTTATTTTAAACTTTGTTCAAATTTACTTTAAAGATATTTTTTAATAATATTATTGACACTTTATTCTTGGGATATATAAGACTACAGTAGAGCCTCCGTAGTTGATCATCTCTCTACATTGACCATCTCCTTAAGTTGACCTAATTTTCAGAGACTGGACATGCACCTCATGTACCTATCAGTACAGCAGGCCTAGTTCTTTATGTTGATCAGTTTGTTACAGTGCCTTGGGCAGTCAACTTACAGAGGTTCTACTGTATAATAATAAGATTTACAGTTTGACAGCCCACATTTGAACCTGGCCTCTACCCAGGTTAATTAATTAATTAATTAATTTATTTATTCTTTTATTGTTAAATCATAGCTGTGTACATTAGTGCAATCAAGGGGTACAATGTGCTGGTTTCATATACAATCTGAAAGATTCTCCTCAAACTGTTCAATGTAGTCTTCATGTCATTTTCTTAGTTATTGTATGTAGACATTTGTATTCCGCCTTTAGTAAGTTTCGCCTGTACCCATTCTAAGATGCACCGTAGGTGTGGCCCCACCCATTACCCTCTCTCCTCCCTAACCTCCCCCCTTCCTTCCCCTTCCTTGACCCTTTCCTCATAGTCTTGTGCTATAGTTCTATCCAGGTTAATTTCACCTTTTATGTCTCAGATTTATCTGTAAAATGATATCATTGCTATTCTGACAAAGAGTTATTACAAGAATTATACAGTGCTTGACACTAGTAGGCACCTGATAAATGGTAAGTAACTAGTATTGTTATTACTACTTCAGATGGGGTTAAAAAAATGATGTAGTTAAATGTATTAGTTTATGTATTTTTCTAGAAACATTGAATAATTACCTCAAAAATTTTTATTATGTGTAAGAACAATAAAATAAAATATTTCCACTTTAATTATTCAAAAAGTATGAAGGTCAAAAAGAAAAGTGATATTTGCTATTTTTAGAGCCACTTTTCTATTTTAGTAATTATTTTAGATGCCATGTGACTCTTGTGTAGAATCATAGGTAGGACATTAAGAGATGGATTTCGCCTTTGTGAGCAAAAGGCAATGAAACAAACCAGCTCATTTTTTTTTTTTTTTTTGGAGACAAAGTCTTATTTTGTCACCAAAATAATGATCATGGCATCAAAGCTCGCAGCAACCTCGAACTCTTGGGCTTAAGCGATTCTCTTGTCTCAGCCTCCCAAGTAGCTGGGAATACAGGCGCCCGCCACAACGTCCGGCTATTTTTTGGTTGTAGTTGTCATTGTTGTTTGGCAGGCCCGGGCTGGATTTGAACCTGCCAACTTCGGTGTATGTGGCTGGCGTTCTAGCCACTGAGCTACAGGCACGGAGCCACTAGCTCAGGTTTTGAAAAATTACAGTTTTTTAAATTAGAGTTATCATATTCATTTCTTTCTTTCTTTTGTGTTTGTGTGTTTTTTCCTGTTAGACACAGGGTAAGAACTTATAGGAAAAGATATTAGTAGGTTTTAAATCTTCAAATCATTTGGCTTGTCTTATGCATTAGTGGGAATTACAATATTTGAAAGCGTTTGCGTGGCAAGTACAATTCAGTCTATCTTGTAACAATATGCCTTTTTGTAGCATATGGGTAAAGTGGCCTAAGTAATGCATATTGCTTTGTGCTGTTTTTGAGCATTTCAGGTTTTAAAGCTTTCCTCTTTGGTTTGGCAAATTATCTGCAAAAGCAGGCATATGCAATGAAGTTTTGGCAGAAAAGTAATTTAAATGTTAGCCTGTTCAGAAACCTTCAAATTCAAATATTAGAAAGCCTCAGAGGATAATCTATTTATATTAAATTGAACATGTTATCCTTTTGGGGTAGATCTATTACAGAATTTGGCACAATCCATTTGCATTTGAATCTGTTGTACGTTTAAATTTAAACATTGTGTGATTAGTTCATAAGTATGAGTCACATTTAAGATACTCTGTGGATAAGTTTATAGTAAAATATTTAGCATTCTCTAATTGTGTTTTTTTTTTTTTTTTTTAAGCAAGCTGTCTGATGTTCTGTATGAAAGGACATTGGCAGTGGCAGTGTTTCAATTTATAATTTGTTTGTATTTCTGGAAGGAAATTTTTAGATTACTTGAAATCAGGAAGAGAAGTACATCCAACTGAATCTCCTCTTTTGTGGTACATGAATTTTGCCAACTAGGAAAAAAAAATTAAGGAAAAAAAGAATCTTTTATTTGTAGAGTTTTGTTGTTACTTTGGTTTTTCTAATTAGTTTGTTGAAATTTCTCCCTAGAATAGTATGTATGGTGAAATGCATAATTAGGTAATATAATACTGTTTCATACTTTGGTCTTGAGTCACTTGAATAATTTGCAAAAATGATGGTACTTTTTCTTGAGGAGGTGGTGGATTTAAAAAAAAAATCCTAGACCACAAAGGTTATGATATGATATTATTCAAAGTATCTTAGTCCTAGATATTCATGTAAGTAGACTAGAGCTTTCTATCTTTAAATCAGAATTTGATTATTTCTTTGGGCTTTCCTATTTGTAGAAATAGGGCTTTCCTGCTTCATTTAGAGTCTGCATTCTCATTTGTGACTGAATTCTAATTTGGCTGTCTTTAAAGCTGCCATATGGCTAAACTGTATCTATAAACTCTAGCAAAAATCTGGATTTTCTCATATAGCTGACATATTAAATCACAGTGACAGTTTGCTGGCCCAGGTTTCTAATTGCCGTGGAGAAGTTCTCAAACAGGAATTAGAGACTTGGACCCTACTCCCCGCTTCCTATGTGTGATCTTGAGGAAGTCTCTTAATCTCTTGGTGCCTCAGTTTTTCCATAAGTAAAATAAAACTGAGAAAGTTTAGGACTCTTTAATCTTTAAAGGACATTTGAAGCAAGACACTCCTTAAAAACAAGCCACTTCCTGGGGACTAGACTTTGATAATAACAGAATGATGGAGATGTGCTATATAGAGGTTTGACCTACCTCAGGGATAATTGTGTATTTCTTATTTTGCTACTTCTACTTGACAAGCTGAATTATAATTGTTTTATATTCTTTCCATATTTCTTCAAATTAATTACTATTCAAGAAAGAATATTCAAGGCAACTTTAGGAAATGGATCAGTACCTTTTTGTTGAAAAAAATAAAAAGTAATCTTCAGATTACCTTACCTTATGGCCAGGAGCCATTAAAAAAATGTTATGTATAGCCTCAACTAAATTGAATTGTACAAATAGTTTTTATAACAATTATAATAAGTCTATTGATATACTTTTGCTTTCTAGGGGAATGAAAGAATATTTCACTACTCCTTGAATCCAACACTGAAATTAATATTGCTGTTTTTCCTTATATTCTTAGGAACACTTTGGTCTTAGCAACCTAACTGGAATGAACTGCTTGGTAGATGGAAATATCCCACCAAGTTCTGGCCTCTCTAGTTCCAGTGCTTTGGTCTGTTGTGCTGGGCTGGTGACCCTTACAGTTCTGGGAATGAACCTGTCTAAGGTAACTATTTTTGAGAGTAAACCTCACAGATCTTCTCCTTTCAAAGGTACTAACATTCAAATCTCAAAATCAGAATGCCTTCCTTGATTGGAAAACTTTATCTTACCTATCAGGACTGCACACATGGGCAAAGTCCTACTTGTGATAAATCACTATAAGGTTGATGATATCCTTCAACCAGCGAGTGAATAAATCTCTAAATAACTTTATTAAAATTCTCTTGATTAAATATGGAGTTGACATAGACATCTTTCTAAAGCACCTCATTAAAAGGTGAAATTTAGAGGAAGAAATTCTAGGAATCATGGTTGGGCTTGTTTATTTTCACCCCAAACCTTAAATATTTGACAAACAGTGGATAAAAAGAGTAAAGACCAGGTAATAAAGGAAGTGAACAGCATATCTGTTTATGCCAGCATGTTAGTCACCGAAATAAACTTTTAAAAAGGATTGCTTTACAAAGAGGAAATGGTTATTTAAAAGAAATATAAATTCTACAAGAGGTTGGAAAGTCTCAACTTTATAAGTTCAGGTAAATCTTTGACTTTGTAGTTCAGAGCAGGTATACTTAGCTTTAATTAAGGCTTTGGCATTTTGGGTCAAATAAAATGTTATGATAGGTTCTTTCTAACCCTTGTACATATACTACAAAGTTTATAGATGGTTTGGGAACAGATTGGGAGTCAAACAGATCAAGAGAAGGTCAGCCACATGCTTAGTTTTTTAAAGTGTGTTTAAACTTTCAGTTTGAAAATTTTGTATGTAGGAGGAAAAGGAGAAATGTAGAAAACAAAAGTTTCAGATGGAATTCTTCTCTTTAGTTTTCATGTATAATTACACATTAATTTGCCCTTTACAAGCAATGGTTTATTTGGGGGCAGGGTAGCTTACTTACTATTTGTTTTTTGAGAGAAAGGAAGGGAAAGGAAGTCCATATGGAAAATGTGTTTCCCATGGTACAACTTTTAATCTGATTGTTTATTCATTTCTTTGTTAATCAGTCGATCATTATTTAGTGTCTGCTTTGTGCTGGGTAATGTTCGAGGCTTTAGAAATACAGGTATGATCTAAAACCTCACTATGGTTATGATTTAAAAGGGAAATAGAGACAAGTGAATAGGCAACTGTAATACTGTATAGTAAGTGGATAAGCAGTACACTATGGAGCAGATTCAATGCAGACTTAGAGTTGTGCATGTTAGTCAAGAATTAGTGATAGCGAGGAAAAATTGGCATTTTGAGATAAACAGTCTGCCATTTCCCCTTTTTTTGCTTGCAAAGGAATAAATTTCCTGGTCTTTCTTCTCAAAAATCACTTGTTCTTACTTTTCTAATGTTGCCTGGAGAACAAGTGCTGAGATTTCAGTAATAGAGTTTGGCATTCCCTGGGTGGGCTCACTGGCTTCCTGATGGAAAGGCATCCTGCTTAAGAAGCCAGGAGCAGACCTAGGTCAGAGCCAGTGGGTCTGCACTGGAAGGAGTGACTTTTGGGGTGAGAGAGTATGGGAAGGACCCAGCAGCTACCTGGGCATGTTTTAGTCTTAGGGAACTTCTAGCTCTGTCTCCCTGAAGTAGATGCAGCTCCCCACAACCTGAACTGAGTTGAGGAGCAGGAAAAAGATTTGGAAAGGGTCCAGACGTCAGACCTTCCATTGAGTAAGTTCCCTGAAGGATACGCTGAGACCATGATTCTACTCATATGGGGGTTTTCAGACCTTCCTGGTGGTTTTGTTTGTTTTCAGGTGCCTTTTAGGGGTGGAAGTCATGAGGTTGAGTGGAACTAGGGAAGTTGGTTTGAATTTGGAACTCATTTGCGGTTCCCAGAGAGCAAGGGGACTTAGATCCCTTTGGGAAGGGTTTACCTCACAGTCCAACAGGGCATTTGGGGCACACAGTTTAAGATACTGTTTGGGGTAGGTAGTGTTTTATACTCTTTGTTTCACAGGCCTTGGCATTTTGTGTTGAGAATTCTCTGTATTATCTGTGTTTGTTATTTGTGGGTTCTGTTGCAACATAGGAAAGTTCTATCTAAAAGTCTTTTGGGGAGAATTTTGTCTGAGTGGTTACCTTATAGCTATATACCTATGCCTAAGGAGAATGGCTTAAATATGATTAAATATGGAGTTGACATAGACATCTTTCTTGATGTCTACAAGTTCAAGTCACACTTCAAAGAATAAAACTTTGAAGTGTGACTTGAACTTGTAGACATCAAGAAAAATTCAGACCTCATATGGTCAACCTGCCACTAAAGAGTTCAAATGTTAAGTCTCTCAAACTCTCTCTCTCTTTTCACTAATTTTTCCTACTAATGTTGAGATAAACTCATTGTTCATGGAGTTGTATTGTTACCTCATGACTAGAGTTCTAAAGTAAAACCTATTGAAATAAAAAAAAAGAATTACTGATGGCATAATAACGCTGACATCAGATAAGCATGTGTCTGGTGGAAAGGACATCAGGTGAAAATATGTATAGTAAGAGCAATTGTGGTTTGTTGGAAGAACTAAAAGGGGCTCTGTATGACTGGATTATAAACTATTTGGATTGCAGGGCAGCATTCTGTGCCTTGTAAACCATATTGAAGAATTTGGGCTTCATCTTCATAGCAGTGGGAAACCATTATAGGGTTTTAGATAGAGGGTAACATGATTATATCTGCATTTTATAAAGATCACCCTGGCTATATTATGAAGTCTGGATTTGAGGGTAACAGTATTAGCAGTAGGGAAATGATTTAGTCTAGGGAAGTAGCAGTGAGAATGGGTAGAATTGGACATTAGATTTAAGATCTCAGACAGAATCAGTAGGTCTCAGTCATCAGGTATGGGGATGAGGGATACAAAAGGTCAAGGTTTATATATAGGTTTCTGGCTTGATATTATTTGGAATAAGGATTGTTGATGGGGAAAGTAGGTTTGAGGGGAAGCTGATATGTTAAGTGTGAGGAGTCAATGGGCATGCTGATGCAGTTATCTCTGGGTGGTCAGGAGAGACAGCTGGACTTGAGATGGTCCATTTGAGAATCATTAGTATGTATAGGAGTAGATATGGACATCCAGTGATGAAATAGAGGTGCAAAAGTAAGGATGACAGTTATAAAGCCCCAATAACATGAACATTTGAGGGATGGGCAGAGGAAAAGATGCCTACTGAGGAAACTGAGGAATAATCCATTAAGTAGAAGGAAAACTAAAAAGAGGAGGCAACAGCAAAGACAAGGAAAGGAATGTTTCGTGAAAGGAGTGATAGTGTTCTCAAATGCTGCTGAGAGCTTAAGTTAGATAAGTTTTAAGAAGTATCCCCTGAGTATAGCAATGAACCAAGAACTTGTACAAAACTTTGGCAAGAGCAGTGTAAGGTAGGAATGGGTTGAAGGGTCTATGAGAGATAAGAAATGATTAAGGTCAGTGGCTACAAGAAGTCTGGCCACAGCCCTCTGGAAGCCTGAAGAAAAAGATAATTAATTTGGTATGTGGAGTCAAGGAATACAAATCAATTTTAATGGGAGGATTGGTGAAACTTATTTTTGGATTTTTCTGAGGCTTTAATAATGTTAATATCTAGGATAATAGAAAATAAAGAAACACTTGAATCTTTGGAATTAATTCTGGCTGTCTCTGTTTTCAAAGTCAAAAATAGCAACTGTATTTTTATAGGAACTATCTGACTCTAATACGTATAGCATAAAGGCAGGTTTATGCTCTAAAGCTTTCCTCACTAGTCTTAGTTGTACCAGCAACAGTTATATTTTCTAGGGGCTGAGCATCACATCATAATTGTTAGGAGAGTGTTTTTTTTCTTTTTCTTTTTCTTTTTGAATGAGACAGAATCTTGCCTGAAGGAAGCTTCTAATGTATACTCAGAGTCTTTAAGTGCCAGCTGTATATATGACTCTTGAAAAAAAAATCATAGAACATAAGAACTCAAAGACTTTAGAGGTGAGGTAGTTCAAAATCCTCTTTGTACTGATGTTTCAGTTAGTGTCCCAGTAGGAAATAAATGCCATTTTAGGGTATAACTGAAGAGAATTTAATAAAGAAACTCTTTGCAGGAAAGTGAGCAAGTTCAAGTGAACCAACTAGGAAGGGCTCCCTTGTGAAGTGAGAAGCCAGTGTACTCTAGGAACTGTAGCTATAGGGTAAGACTTCTAGAAATGCAGCAAGGCAGAGAAAAAATCACATAGGTCAACATGGTAATGAGTGGAAATGGATCAGGGGAGTTATCCACAGAAGTCAGCCTCCTGGGGTAAAAAGAAGTATAAGAATGGAGGAAAGAGGAACAGATATGAATAACCAGCCTATCTGATAAGGACACTAAAAATTCACCACGAAAAATTGGTGACTAATCCCTTTCCGAATTTTATTTTATATTTGATATATTTCGTTCAGTTACAGACACAATTACTGCCCATGGGATATGATAAGTAGATATGAAACTTGTTAGTTCATTAATAAACTAAATGTTGCATGACTGAAACCTGCAAAACCTGCAAAAAAAGAGTCTGGAAGCCAGAAATCGTGATTCGAAATGGAACTGGTAGAAGAGAATATGGTGTTGGAAACGACCTGGGAAAAAGAAAAGGCTCTAGACTTTTGGTTTGAAGATGTCAGAGGAAAGACATACCTCCCCTTTCTTTCTTTGTTCCTCATTCAATCTTCTTTTCTCAAAAATCATCCCCTGAGAACAGGGAAAATAAGACAGGGAAGCACAAAGTCCATCTTTGGTAAACCAAGGAGGCATAACACTAAACCACAAAGCACAAAGATAGAAAGTAGATGGAGGAATAATGTCCGCCTTAGCTTGGAGGAAGGTCAGAGTGAAGTGCCTGTGGAGGGAGCTGCAGATGGAAAGTGAGTTGATGTATTCCACAGCCCTCTGGAAGCCTGAAGAAGAAATCAAAGAAATCAGGGTAATATGATGAGTGGGAATTTGTTTGAAAGTCTTTAGGAAGTTTAGTTAGACCCCCAAAGCCCTCTTTTAGACTGGGACCATTTTCCCCTACCTTTGCAAGTGACTCTAGAGAAACAACCAGTTTGTTTGTACTTAGGGACACTGGGAAAGGCAGGACAAGAAATAGAAAGGAAAATTGGGGGGAATTAAAGGACATTCTGGGCCTTTTTTTCTGGTCTTGACAAAGGGGGCTCATTTGTTGTCTATGGCAAATGTATCTTGCTCTGTAAACCTATACCTTGCTCTTGCTCTGTAAGTCTATCTTTTTTTTTTTTTTTTGCAGTTTTTGGCCAGAGCTGTGTTTGAACCCGCCACCTCTGGCATATGGGGCCGGCGCCCTAGTCTGTTGAGCCACACCTGTCTTCAGTAAACTTTGTTTCATGTTTGCCTTGCTTTGGTGGGTCTGGTCATTCTTTGGCCAAGGGCACACCAAGACCAAGAATGCAGACAACTACCAGAACCCCAATAAAGAGAGAGAAATTTAATTTTATTCTGTAGTTAAAATTTTGGCCCCCAATAGTAATTATCAAGATATTGAGTCCCTCTATAACTCCCTACTCAAGTATGAGGTAAATAAAAATGTCACATTTACGGACCAGGAACTTTATGATTGTGTTTCTCAAACTGAGTACTGAGTATCAGACAGAGTTAACCATTGATGCTGCCAGCTGGTTGAGATGGAACCCACCAGGCATCTGTGCAACACCTCTGTCTGCACGGAGACTAAGAGGGGACCGTGCGAAGGCATGCTCAACTACAGGACTTAAGTGCTGATTTGTAACTTAAAAGGAATCATCTTCAAGAATAACAGGGTGACTTTCAACCTGGTCGCTTTTTGAGCCAAACCCAGGAGAATTTTAAGAAATGTTTCCTGAGAACAAAAGGAGGATTGCCTGTTACTGACAATCTCAGTGAATCTCTAAAAAGCCTAATGGGGGTTAAACCATAGACTCAACTCTTCTGGAGGTGACAGTAGCTTCCTACTTACAATGAGCCAGTATCCTAAGGAAAGGAGAGCTATTTTTTTCAGTCTACGTAGGACAGAAGCCACGGTGGTATCTGAGGAAGGTCCAGGGCACAGATTAGCATCTCTCTCAACCCTAAACATGGGCATGTGACCAGACATTGCCAGACCCTGAGAAAGAATTAGGACGTGATTATGCTCACCACATTCCATAAATGAAATCTTACCATGAGCTGTTCTATGATCAAACGGATCTATGTAGACCTGATGAAAATAATACCTCCCACTACCACCTCCCTCAACATGAAGAAAGAATTTTACTTCAGCTTCCACTTCCCTTCCAGCCTCTTCTCTTTTTCTCTAGGTTTGGCACTTTTAAGTATATTTCTAATGGGGAAGGGCAGGGTGACTCCTATGCGTAATTTCATTTACATGTGAAGCACCATGGATTTATGGAGTTAGGTGGCAGGGCTGATGTTTGCCACTAGCTAAAACCAATAGTTTAATTGACTTATTTCTTACTTAGTAGTATAGTAAGTTGGAAATCCTTGTTTATTGACATGTCTTATGCTTTAATTAATACATCAGAGTAACTCCAATATGGTACTCTAAAAATAAATAAATGAAGTAAAATATATTCTGCATCTGAACCCCTTTTTTTGTTCAGCTCTGGCACACTGGCAGCCTCAGCATCCTACACTCCCACCAGGAATGTTGGAAGGTCCTTCTCAGAGGAAACTGAACTACCCCAGAGACCTACAAGTACTGACATTTGGTGCCCCCCCCCCCACAAAAATTTCCCAGCTACTCTCTGACTCCATTAGAAGCCCATTTAGAAAGCTTCTAATCAGCTTTTTAGTGATTGACTCTTAAATATGATAGGGCATTAAAAGATAATAAGATTTTGGAAGAAATCCTCCAAAATGAAGCAAGCAAATAAAAAAAAAAGAGGAAAGAAACAAAGAGAAAACAGGAACTCAGAGGAAACAGAGATAATATTGAGAGCAGAAGAATATTTCAAAGAAGACATGATATCCTCAGAGAGATAAAAGAAAATGTCAAATCTTTGTAAAAAGAATAGTGTTTTTTTTTAAAGAACAGATAATAAAATAGAGCTTTAGTATATTAAAAAAATGTGATAGCATTGATTGGTTTGATGTAACCATGTCAGATTGTATAAAAAAAACAACACATTGTACCCCATACATGCGTAAATGTATTCATGATCTATGTGTATGTGACTTAATAAAAAAATTTTAAAAAAGTGATAGCAAAATCAAAAAATTCAGTAAAATGATTGGAAGAATTCTGTGATAAAGTACCAGAGGGGTGGGGGAAGAGCAGGAAAATAAGAAAGAGAAAAATAGGAAAATGTATGAATCAATTCCAGAAATTCAAATCCAACTAGTGAAGAGAATCAAAAATAGTCATTAGGCAGTTATTTTTTATAAGATAATATTTTTCCAAAGTGAAAATGTAAATTCTTGGACTGAAATAGCTCCCTGGGTTTTGACATAATAAATGAAGAAGATCAAACCAAAGCATATCATTTGGAAATCTGAAACTTGAGTGTTAGTAGAAAAGACGCTAATAAGTGATTGATAGAGCAACAGATAAGGGAAAGAGATCGCAATCAAAGGATCAGGAATAAAAACTAATTCCTCAAGAACAGCAGTGGAAGAGAGAAGGCAATAGAGAAATGTCTTTATGAATGAATTTTAGCTTAGAATATCTGTCTAAGAAAATTAATCAAGTGTGAGGATCAAATAAAACATTTTCAGCATGCAAAGTGTCAAGGTCTACAGGATTTAATCCCCCAAAACTAGGGAATAAGGCAAGGAAGAAAATGACATGAGAACTAGGAAACAGGAAATTTAATACAGGAGAGAGGGTTGGGTATTTATAAAACATTGGCTAAGGGAAATCCCAACATAACACCCATAACAGCCAGCAGCTTACAAAATAGCACAGATTAGAACGAAGAGTGTGAGGGGGAAAAATGGAACTCATAAATCTTATCAGTTAAAAAGAAAATGATACATCTAACATGTTAAACCATTTGATCGAGAACTATTGTAGGAGGTGAGAAGTGTTAGCTAGATATATAAATAAATCTAAGCAAAGGAGTAAATGCGGCAATTATTAAACATAGGAAAAACAAAAACATTATAACATAAATGAAATCAATCATTTTTCAGTACTTGGATTATAGTAAACAATGGTCTTAGTAATTAACATACTGAATATGGGTTTAAACAAAATTTTTGGCATAACTTTATTGAGAAAGATATGGGAGTAGGAGAAAGGTAGATGTATAGAGGTAAAGTACTCATGTACCATAATAAGAAAGCAATAGATAAATTTAAAATGGAACAACCAGGAGATAACATTTTTAATGACATTTTTTGGCAATTTGAAGCAAGAACAAAAAGTTGGGAGTGTTTGCCTCTATGCACACTGCATTGACGATAGGGGTGAAAAGGCAACAGTTAAGGATGCTTTTGTTGTTGCTGTAAGCCTTTTACCTTTATTCAGTTTTCTAGATTTGAGCATATATTCCTCCTGAGAAAGTAGAATTAAAAAAAGGACAGGAGAAGTGAATGGAAGAAAAGTGAGAGCGGCAGTAGATGACCCGAATGACCACAAAGGGGGGAACAGGAGAAAAAAGAGCAAGAAGGGATTCAGTGAGTCAAGGCTGGAGATTGAGAACAGATGAGGGGCTGGAAAGTGACCAGATTAGAACAGCCTGGGAATGGCTTGTGGATGGGTTTTGGGCGAAAGAATCCAAGAAAGTACAGGCATCTTCCATTTCGTGGCAGTAGTCCATTCCAAAAAATCAGATGTTCTGTACAAAATGGTTAAGCATGGTGGTGATGATGGTGCTATTGCTTATTATTTTAAATAGAGAAAAGTATAATGCATTATTCCTCAACTTAAAACCTCCAACTAATTTCCTATAATATTACAAAAAACAAGTAAAATTTTTCTAAGTAACACAGAAGTAGATGAAAAATACATAAACCAATTATCTTGTCCATTAACAATTAATATGGCTGTTAACAAGCAGTTACTTAAATAATAATACTTGCATGTCTTTTGTGTAACATCTGGTCCCAGAACTCTGCACGCTATTTTGTTTACAATGTTGTATTGAAGTTTTAGAATGTAAATAGTATATTTTTCCTACATAGATACCTTTCAAGAACTGTTGTATTGAGAGATATGAAAATTCTATAAAGTTTGAGTATCAAAAACCAAGAAGTGTCCCACTGGGAAAACGTTAGTTGCTATTCTGCAAAATATGTGTGTGTTTTGTTAGCTTAGGATTCAGGTTGCTCTAGACTTGTGTCCAGTTTCTGTCTGTTTTTGGAATTGTGCTTAGAGGCCAAGTAGGAAGGACCAGTGCCTTCTAAAGATCTTAGACTAGAGCTAGTTTGCTGACCTGGGAAATAGGTTGTCACTCATTAAAAGCTAGCCTTGGGTAGGTGGGTTAAGCTGGTGTTTACCCACAAATTCCCCCCTCTGTGGAGGTGGAGTGGGGTATAGGTTTTGCATTCATGAGATGGTGGAACGAACAGTGATGTTCAAAAGATCCACTTTGGAGGGTCTGGGGGTGTAGTAGAGGAGCATAGGGTTGAGTTGTATCCCCCATGTTGAAGTCTAAGGAGGGGACTAAGACTTAAATCTAAGGCTTAACGAAACTTTATTACCTTGGTTGATCAAGGTTGAAATGGCCAGCAGGGAGCAGTGGGTTGGGGCCATTTTGTACGTGGATATCTTTGACATTTTGTCAAAAACACAATTCATGTGATTCTGAGTAACCCAGAATACAGATTGGGCAGATTCCCTTGAGGGTTGCAGTCCACAGAGGAAGCTGGGAAAGCCCTTAGTTGGCATCAGTAATCCTGTTCAGTGTAATAGGAATAACACTGGGTTTCTGAGGGAGTGCTTCCAAGAGAACATCCTATCCTAAGTCTCTAAAGTCTCTGATTCAGGGCATTTGTTGAAACCTACTATGTGCCAGGCATTGTTCTAGGCAACAGAGATATAACTGTGAACAAAATCAATAAAGCCCCTGCTTTCATGAATTTCCATGCTGGTATTGATGGTGATGGTGGGAGATAGATAAAGAACAGCTATACAAATAAATATATAATAAAAAATAGGCCATACTAAGGGGAAGCTTCTATTTTAGCTAGGGAGTTAGGAGAACTTCTCTCCAATAGAGGACATTTGAACTGAGATCTGAAGGAGCGAGCTGAGAAGGGAGACAGAGGGAACAGCAAGGCCCTAAGGTGAAAGTAATGTTGTCTTGTCCCAGGAATAGCAGAGGCCCTTGTGATTGGGATGCAGTGAGAGAGAGGCAGACAGCATGAGGGTGAGTTGAGGGAGAAGGTCGGGACGACATTGTATAGAGTCTTTGCCTGTCATTCTGAATGGAGTAGAAAGCCTTTAGAGCAGTGGTTCTCAACCTTCCTAATGCCGTGACCCTTTAATACAGTTCCTGTGGGTTGTGATCCACAGGTTGAGAACCGCTGCTTTAGAGGGCTGTGAGCTGTTTAAGTGCTTTCAAATGGGAGTATAATACTATAGCCCCTGTGGTGGCAAGGGAGGAAACAAACAAACAACAACAAAAAAAAAAAAAAAAAAAAGAGAAAAAGAAAAAATTAAAAAAATTGGCGGTGCCTTTATGGAACTTAAATGTACATAGTGAAATACTGACAAGATTTATTAATTGAGCATCTGTCTCATACAAGGTGTGAAGTATTTTATATGTAAATGGAGAATAGGATTGAAATAATGGCTCTTTGGTGAAGTTAAACAGGTAAGATTTAAAGTAAATAGTAAATTCTGAGAAAATTTTTAAAGGAAGAGAAGGCTGTGTCTTGAAACAAAGCACTGGGAGGGGCCCACAGGCATTTCAGGCAGAATGAACCCATAAGTGTATCATAACAAGTCTCTGAGCCAGACTTATTATATAAATATGTGTCAGCTGAGGCCTAGAAATTCTTATGCAGCCTCATGAAATTCCTTTTAAAAAACTTATTTGACTACAGGGATGTTTTCTAGTTGCTTAAGTCCCTGAACAGATTTAGTTAACTTAATTTCAGGGGAAAATTAATTGCATAGACATGAGTTGATACTGTTTTCAGAGGAGTGTTCTTGAAGTTTGAAATCCATACTGTGCAGGGGACCTCTAAGGTTCAGAAGCGGAGTAAGTGGAATGTTCAAGGTTCTGTGCCAAATATGTCTCAGTTCTCTCTTTGCTGAGTTTATAAGGGCTGTTTCCTTTAGAAAGTTTCAGGCTATATTTTTCTTTGCATATAGCTACATTTAAGTGAAATATTTCTTGACTTTCAGAATGATACCTTGTGCTTAAAAAGTAAAGACATATCTACATTATAAAATGAAAAGACTCACAATTATACAAAAGTTTATTACTTGAATGTTTTAATAGCCATTTGTTACATGGTATCAGAAAAGTCAGAAACCAATTTGCACTGTCACTAATTATTATGTTTAGAAGTCCATACAAGGACATTGTTTCAGTTTGCTTAGAATAATAAAAACCTCTTCCATATAATGGTTAAAGAAAATAGTAGTTTTAAACACTCCAGCCAGATGTTTGACTGCTAATGAACTGCAGAAGCATAGCCTGTAAGAAGATGGTAAACCCAGAACACAATCTTTTAAAAGAATCTCTTAATTAAGTGTTGAACGTGGACTGAAGCCATGTGCTCACTGGTACAAAAACCAGGAAGCTTTTGTGTTAGTCCTGGGTGGCCAGTGTTTAAATATGTTTGAAATTTTAAGCTAATAATGTAATAAAAAACCATTCACATAGTTTTTTCAATTAAAAAAGAACTAAATTTCTTTCACATATGTGGGATGGTGTTTGTATCTCTGGTTGTATTCTTTTTTAGGAATAGGATTGGATAAATGATTGGAGTCTGAATCATTTATTTAATGATTTTGAGGAGTTTGGATTCACTTGGGTGATGTGACTAAGCTATTTGATTATAGATTAGAAGCCTTGCTTTGTAGGGATTGCTTAGGTAACCTCTGTTCTTTTTCCATTTCCTTTTCTAAGCTAAATACTTATTTACCTTTAGCATAAACGAAGGCAAACAAGACTAATTGGGAAATAGCAGGGTGGAGAGCATGGGTCACTGTTTCCAGTGGCTTCAAATGAAACCACTATTGCTTCAAATTCATATGTATGCCTGATCGTGTTTTTAAATTTTGTGATTGTTACATTCTTCTTAGTAGGTGGCTGTGTTTCAAGGCCTCTGAACTTTGACTTGACCCTGAGATATGTTAAATATTATATAATATTTAAAGAATTAACTGGAACAGTGCAGGTGATGTTAATTACAACACAAATGTTCACTGCCTTTGCCTACTACTGTGTTTGGTGTGTGCATGAAAAAATAACTAACAGATAAATAATCCCCTTACTGCTTTAGAATTGTTCATCATCTCTTTCCAAGCTTCATGTTTCACAGAGTTAATGGCAGTCACGGCCAACTGTTGCCTATGCTGACCCCCAAACTAGTATTTGATAGTGTGACCTTTGCGACCAATTTACTCTTTACTTATACTAACTTCCTTATGCCTCAGTTTTTGTTTCTAAAATGAGACTGAGAGTATCTCTTACTTTACATTTCACAGTGGTAAAGGAGCTTACTCCCTCCAGGTTGCTGACCTTCCTGATAGGAGATTTTGCAAAAGCTTAGGCAAATAGTTTAGTAAGAAATTAGGAAAGGTAGGAAAATAAATTTGTAGTCAGGGCAATTTTTGTAACTGTATGAAGTTGTGTAAGAATGTTGCTGGTCACAGGAATAGCAGAGAGCTAAATTGTATTGTCTATAAAAGGAAGTAACTCAAAGGGAAAAGATTAAAATGGACACCGTTAAAGGAATGCATTGCAATGTTGGGGACACAAAGATTTGGAGGTTACTAATGAAAAATATGATCTTACAGTTTTATGTTGACATTTATATGAAAGTAAAATATGCTTTTTTTTTCATTGCTATTAAGCACCTACATGTTTTATACACATCATTTCTAACTCAGTGGTAGTTTTAGAAATAAATTTTACCATGATTTCAATTTTGCAAAAAAAAAAAAAAAATTGAAGCTCAGAGAATTTATATACTGTGAGCAAAGACAAATCATTTGTGAGCTGAGTTGTCTGGATTCCAGCTCAGATGTGTTTGATCCAAAATAGATGCTCTTCTACACAGCTATGCTGCTACCAATGGTACAATGTAATTCTACCATATTGTATAATGTAATCATAAATTGGGAATCATTCCATGAGAGCTATACATTTACTGAATTCTCTTTAATAGCTACCTTATTTTATAATATATGGTGATATTATAATTCATTTGGCCCTTTTGCTGGACATTTTCACTTGTTTCAGGATTTTGTATAGCATTAGTCTTAATATATAATATTTCTTTATAAGACTATGCTATAATTTATTCAACGAGACCTCTATGGTGAAAATTCAGAAAATTCCAACTTTCTGCTGTTATAAAAAAGGCTCTGATGAATATTCTTACATAGTTTTTTTCACACTCTTGGGTTGTTTCCTTAGCATAAATCCTGGGACATGAGGTTGTTGTGTTAAAGGATATTCTCATTTTAACTTTTAAAATACATTGCCAGATTGCCATCTAGAAAGATTTTACCAGCAAATATACAGTAACAGTGCATGAGAGGAGTCATTTCCCTACTGCTAATGCACTGTCAATCTTTTTAATCTTTTCCAATCTGATGTTGTCCTGGGAATATCTTTGATTATTAGATAGTTTAAACGTCTTTTCTGTGTCTTTTATTTTTTGATTTGGCTCATTTTCTTCTAGAGTTTCATTAATCATTTTATTACTTTATAAGAACTGTTCATATGTTAACCATTAATCTCTTACATGTTGCAAGTATCTGCTCCTATTTAAACCAATTTCCTATAAAATTTCTCTTAAACTAGTAATTCTGAAGTGAAAGTCATTTCAGTCATATTTGTGTACATCTAGAATGGAGTCAGTATATTCAATTTTATCTTTCTTGGGTTGAAAATATACAACCTTTCATTTCATTGTGAAGTAAAGTACTTGGATACAAAAAGCCTCAGGGACTCTAGGATTTTATGTAGGATCTCTCAAGAATAAGCTACCTTCTACCTTAAGTGGAGCTCAGGACTCTGTAGTATTTGACTTTGCATCCTTAGAAGCTTACTTAGAGGATTCAAAACTGTCATTGATTTTTACTGAAGCAGGAATATTTTTCTAATAGCATTTGTACAGTGTGATATAAACTTTTGCATCATGAATAATGCAACTTTAGCACTTGGAAAATTTCAAAGAACTTTGCCATGATCCATATGGTAGGCCTCTTCACTCTGTAAAGTAAGGTACTACTGCCAGCTTCTTAGACCAGAATCTCATCTCTTAGGGACTTTCTGGAGCCTAGCTATAGGATTGTTTATTTGGGACTTTGAATTCTATGGTATATCAAAGAAATATGGGATATTTCATTTTTATAACATGTTAATGTTGTCTCCACTTTCCCTTAGGGCCTAAAAACACCCAACATCATCATCATAAACAACTACTCAAACTAGGGGGCCCTGGGCAGATGGGCTGAGTTCATTTAGCCCTTCCAGAGCTTGGGCAAGCCACTGGTAATTGACAATGGTGATGACCTTTTAATCTTGAAGGACATGTAAATCTGTTAAGAATAAAAGAAAGCCAGTCAGTCTGGCACTTAGTAAATAACTTTAAAAAATTTTCTTCCTGAAGAAAGAGATGATTTTATCATTTTCTTATGTGCATCTTTACAATGCCTGGCATAAAGGAGGCGTTATTAAATTAAGGTGTGAATTAAATTAGTGAATTATTATTACCACCATCATTTATAAAACAGTCATTTCCCCTTATTATTAATACTGTTATCTGGATAAAGAAAATCATAAAATAAGGATTTTGCTCCAAAAACAACAGTATCTTCTTCTAGAATGAATTTATTTCTACTATGAAAATATGGGGCTATAAAATAGATCTGGTTTGAATTCTGCTTTTGTTATTCTCTTGTTTTATAATGGAGGAAAATTCCCTTACTGTCTCTGGTTCTCACTTTCCTCCTTAGTAAAATAAGCAAATTCAGACTACTAAATTTTTGAGGTCCCTTTCAGCACTAAGATTTTGTGATCTAAGAGGTAAAGCAATTCTTGTTTTTAGAGACAGGCTCTCACTTTGTCATCCCAACCAGACTGCAGTGGTGAGACCATACACAGGTCATTGTAACTTTGAACTCCTGAGCTCAGACAAGGCATCCTCTTGCCTCAGCTTTCTAAGAAGTTAGGACTACAGGTGTACACTATCACATCTGGCTGAAATAAAAAAATTTTTTTAACGATAATTTTTTTCAAGAGTTATGTAATAACAATTATGCTTAAATATTCTAATTTTTCAGGATTGTAGATGCCAGTGAGAAGAAAATTATTATTGGAAGCAAATCAAACCAAAACGTTAGAAAGCTATATCCAAATTTAACAAAATTGGAACTTCATGGATTTAGGTACTTGTTATAGTGTAATGACATGGCATACCTTCTGATATTGCAGATTGGGAGTCCCAGGAACACACCTGCTGCCTTTCTTTTGTTCATCTTGCTCACATTTATTTTGCTTAATAAATTTAACCAGGAATTTATTGGATAAATTAAACTTTATACTCTCAATGCCCACTAGATGGAGATACTGGGGTAACCAAACACTTGAATTGACCACACATTATTTTTACTTCTGAGTAGTGTGCTTTTGGTTTTAATTAAAATAAATGAATAAGTAAAAAAAAAGGAAAAGAAAAAGAACCAAAAAAATAGTGAGAGTAAGGACTGAGAGCAAGACCCAGCTTCTCATGGCTCTAGGACAGATTCAAATATACTATAAATCGTTTTGAAGCCTTTCAAACTGTATTACTTATTTCCTACAATTAAGCTAAGTGCATTGACCTAATTTGCAAATATCCACACCCCTTGAAATGATTGAGTTTAATTTACTATATTTGAAAAATATAATAAAAACTAATAAAGTCTCATTTACCAAGTTTTCTTGCTTTGCAAATTTAGTTTTTAGGGTTAGTCTTTATAAACATAATTTTAATTTTCCATTTTGAGGTTCTTTTTTTCTATTAAATTTTTAGCAGCTCTCTCTCTTAAGAACACACTGAAAGATTTATAAGTATTTATATTTTTTCAGATTGTGAAGCATTTTAACAAACATATTATGATTTTTTTCCCCATTCAGTTTAAGGCCTTGATTATGAAGGCAAGAGATGGGAGTCAAGTCCTAGGTGATAATGCTGAGGAGCAGAACGTATTTATTGGAGATTTTTTTTTTTTTTTTTTTTGGTGTTGCATAGCAGGGGCTTTTTTTTTTTTTTATTGTTAAATCACAGCTGTGTACATTAGTGCAATCACCTGTACCCATTCTAAGATGCACCATAGATGTGGCCCGACCCATTACCCTCCTTCCATCCAAACCTCCCCCCTCCCTTCCCCTTCCTTGGCCCTTTCCCCATAGTCTTGTGGTATAGTTGGGTTATAGCATTCATGTGAAAGCTATAATTTAGCTTCATAGTAGGGCTGAGTACATTGGATACTTTTTCTTTCATTCCTGGGATACTTTGCTAAGAAGAATATGTTCCAGCTCCATCCATGTAAACATGAAAGAGGTAAAGTCTCCATCTT
>CAUYPK010070975.1:0-32997 GCA_963574355.1 Loris lydekkerianus | reverse complement strand
ATACTCTTATTTGACAATGTGAATGTTACTTTCTTTGCATTATTATTATTATTATTATTGCTTAATATTTCAATATAGCAATTGTCTGATTCCTTTTCTGAATGTATTTATATTCTTTACGAGGTTTTTCTTTATATTCATTGAATTATATTCATTCTTTACGAGGTTTTTCTTTCTAGTCCTTATTTTAAACATTGTTATTATTATTAAAATTTAAGCCTTTTAAATTTTGTGAAGGCAAAAAATGGAAACCTAATAAACACATGTATATTTGAAAATTAAAAAAAAAAACAGTGTAACAGATTTGCTGTTATAGGGGAAAATATATCCTAATTTTATAGATGGGGGAATTAAGGCTCAAAAAATTAAGCTATTGTCAAGACCATGCTGAGAACTTTGAGAGATGGCAGGCGTACTGCACGCCACCATGTAGTGGGTGAGGTGACACCACAGCTCACGCTGCCCACAGGACAGCCCTCGTCACTGAATGGGGGACATGGCTGGGACCAGAGGACTGATAGTGCCAGAAAGGGACAAAGTAGCACTGAGTCAGCAGAAGAGAGGGACCTCGGGGATGCCCTGACAATGTGAAGAGAAGGGACCACAAGTCTCAGCAGCCGTCCTGGGCCTAAACAATGGATGGCAGCAGATAACCAGTGAGGTGCAACAAGAGACTTCTCTGTTTTGTTTGGATAGTCAGTGAAGACTTAAACAAATAGCAAGGGTCTGATACGTAGATTGTTAGAACAAAAGAATAAGGAAGAGGTCGTAAGTTAAACACTGGATGTGTTGAGTTTTAGATGCCTGTGGGACATGCAAGTGGAGGTGCATTTGGAGAAATCAATTTGGCAATCATCTGCTCATAAATAGAAACTAAATATATAGGACATACCAACAGCACCCACTGCGTTTTCATGCCAATGCACAATGATTCCCTTGGCCTGGCCCACCCAAATTGTAACAGTGAGGCAGCCATGTTCACACCCTGTGATGTCTCCCTCTGGGCCACAGTGAAGTGGATGAGCAGTGAGTAGGTCTGTTGCCTAAACTGAACTGAGGAATTTGAAGTCGCAACCAAGTGAGTCCAGCTTGAAACAGGTTGCTTGTTCGAAAAAATAATAATAATAATACAAATGTGGGCTTTTTTGTCATTTTCCATCATGTAGTAAAAAAATCAGAAAGCCAATCTACAGCAGGAAAGCATGATGCTGGCTTGGAAGGAAGCAAGGAATTGAAGGCAGGCAGAAAAGCTGTCCTGGGCCATCATAGTGCTCAGTTCCTAGATACATCCATTCCCAGGACTTAGACACGAGGAGCTCTTTATCTCTATGAAAAAAAAATAAAAACAAACTCTTCTTCAGTTTAGCCAACTTCTATTCGATTTTTATTATGTCAAACCAAGTCTTAATCAACAAAAAATAATATTAATAATAGAAGACAACCTGTGGGTGCTTTTAGAGTGAGGAGAAGACAGAAAGTGGAAGGATCCAACATTAAAATCATTAAACTATTTAATCAAGAGAGCAGTTCACAGAGACTGAGGAAGTGACCAGAGACAGAAGAACCCAGAACCTGCACCGTCTTATAGGTCAAGAAAAAATCATTTCACCCATGAGGTAGAAATCAGTGGTGTCCAATTCTTCCTATTTGTCATAAAACATAAAGAGTGAGATGTGGCTGCTGGGTTTAGCTAACCGGAAGGTCGCTGCTAACCTTGGGGAGAGCAGTTGGAGTGGATGGATGGAGGTAGAAACCAAAATATTGAGGGGTGGTGTTGGCAAGCCGTGAGAGTCAATAGCAAGAGTAAGTAGAGAGAGAAAGGATATGTAATGCGATCGATGAAGTTGATTTTAAAGAGTAGGAGAGAAGTGAAAAGGATACTTCGGACTAACAGAGGTTTTTCTGACTCTGTGTGTGAGAGAGAGAGAGATACACGTTGGAAACATGCCAATCAATGTGTTTAAATTCCCATTGGAGAGAAACCAAAGGAGAAGTATGTCGTGGAGACAGGATGAAAAGGGGGCTGGTACCCTCAGGGCCAGAGAGCGCCCAGGGGTGGGAGTCTGAGAACACCTCACACTGCGAGGGAGAGGGAGGAAGAGCTGTGACGAGGATGGAGGTGAGATGCCTGTTCCCTGGCAGGATTAAGGAAGTCGGCCACCTGGCACAGCCCTGTTAGTGTCAACTTCCTCCTGCCTTCCCTCACCACACTTCCTCCTAGTCCTGGTGACCCCGGCCATCCTGGGGAAATGTGTCTGGAGCCAAGGAAATCTGCAACCCCTCCAGGGCCTTCCTTCACTTGCTCAAAGGTGTCTTCCTCTGTGCTGTTTTGTTCTCCTTCTCAACACTCATAAATTCTGTCCTCTCTCCACTGACATTTAGAAACCTATTTTATTCTCTCAGTCAAGTTGAAAGCTCTTTGTGGGAGAGAAACTTGCCTTGTCCAGGTTGGGGTCTTCCCCTTCAGTAACTTACACACAAACAATTCGCAAAAGCAATTATTTAATCAATTTAATAGAAATGCTACCTAGCATTAAACTTTCACAACAATTTAATATTGTTCACTTCATACACTAATTTCTCATTTCTTAATCATTATTTCTGTTTACTTCATAAAATGTGAGTTGATATATATAGGCTTTCTAGTTATTACAGAAAGAAAACTAGCACTCTCTAGGATTTATTTAATTTGTAGATGTTTTAGAGGCTCTTATGGCCCGATTAATTTAAATGAACCCCCCACATAAGTAAGAAATTATTGCTATATTTTCACTTATTATTGTCATAGCTTATTAAATATTAAACATCTCTGTTTTAGTTTTCTAAAGATCTATTTATTTCAAATCCACTGCAGAGTCCTCCAGAATTTAAGAAACCTGGATTAATTTTAGGCATCGCGTAACTCAGCTAATGTTTCCATGGTTTCATATTTTCAACATCTCTTGAATATACTCTTCAGTATTAGTAATATCACATCCTTCCAATGCTCCTTCCTCCCCTCCCCTCTGATATTGAGCCTGTATTTAATAACGGTTAACCTAAATATATTCAAATACAAGTTATGGGGTTGTAAATGCCTGTCTGCTGTTAGTATTTCTCACACATTTTTTTCAATTTTCATTCATTTAAGATCTAGTTACTTTCACATTTAATATTCAGCTTTGGGATAAATTCTGAGCCACCAATACTGATTGTTTAATGGAACGTTGCTGCCCTCTAGCTTATGTTTGAAAGGTTCCCTACATTGTGACAATTTATTCAGTTTCTTGTATATGCCCAATAAATTGATATCCATTTGATTTTAATGAGTCATCTATTAGCAGTTCTATAAAAATTAAATTTTTAGGATTGTTAATTAAAGTGCTCCTTTTCTTTTCATTTTGGTCTTTATAATCTTAAGAAAAATATCTAACAGGGGAAAGAAAAGAAAAAAACGCTGTCATCTCATTGTATGGGAGATTCTCAGCCCATAAATTAAATCCTTAATTTATACCTTTGCCTTTCATGGAGGCTGGCTATTTTCAAACATCAATGTTCTTTCTTCTCTGTTATTCTTTAAGCAGCTGGAGAGAAGGAACATTAAATCTTTTATACTCTGGATGAATCCTGAGTTCTTGTCAAAGGATTTTCTAAACTTGGAACAAAGTAATTTAAATGGTACTAGTTCAGATTCTGAGAACTGTCAGAAATTTCAACCAAGTCTTCTTTATGTTCAAACAAAGTTATAAACCTTTTTTGTTGTTGTTGTCATTGTTGTTTGGCAGGCCTGGGCCGGGTTCGAACCTGCCAGCCCCGGTGTATGTGGCCAGAGTCCTAGGCGCTGAGCTATAGGCGCCAAGCCGTAAAACTTTCAAGGCTTGAATTACTGTTCTGAGAAAAGTTCTGACACAATGTTACGGCATGAAGCTCCTTAGTGATGAGATTTTTCAGGCCTGGATAGAGTTAGCAGGCAGGCGTCTACTCATCTGACCAATTCCACATCTACTTTTCTGAAATTTGTTTGTTTTTCTAACCAGTATGTTAAATTGAACTGCATATTAATGAAAAGGAAAGGTCCAATTATTTAACTACCTCCATGTGTGTTGATACCAAAAAGCACTAAAATTAAAATATAACCTGCAGCATAATTTTCAGTGTTTTGCTCAGCTGGGACTGTATAGTGAGTGGCATTTTGGTACAGACCATGGAACTCAAAGGTAGGATTCCAAGTTCTTTCAACACTTAATTTCTCTGAGTCTTAAATCTTTTGCTTTTAAAATAGTGAGCATACTCTTATATATAAGAGTATATATAACTCTTATAAAGTTGTAGAGAGCATGAAATAAGGCAAGGGAGGAGAAGGCACATGTATGACAGATGGCTGTATACAAGGAGCTTAATAAACCTTTGTTTAATCAAATCAAATGTAAGCATGAAGTTTTCCCTAGTCTTCTGATTAAGGCGCATTCTCCGACTTTCCCATATTGAAGTTTTCTAGCTTTTTGGATGTCGTTTTGTATATTGTTTTCAATCAAGCTTTGATTTTTTTGTGGGTTTTTTTTTTTAATTCCAGCTACTTTACACAGAAAAGAAATTTATTAAAAATATTAAGTAGTACAAGGAATCTTGGAGTCCAGAAACTCGAGTTTGGAAGCTCTGCCTGACTGTTCCAGAGACACTTCTGTAGCCACTAACACTGGGCAGCAGCACCAGCAATGCCACCCCAGGATGCTCCCACTGGAACCCCCATTGCTGAAGCCTCCCTGAAGCTTAGCCAGAGTGGAATGTGTGAGGGTTTTGTGACTTAACCCGACTAACAAAATCTTTGTACTGCAGCCACAAGAAAAACCAGAAAGATGAGGTTCTGATTACTACTTTGGGAGACAGGAGTCCAAAGAATTCCACAAAAAGCTATGAAAGTTCCATGTGGTCAAAAGCATGACCACTTCACCCTGCTCTGTTTCTTTTGTAATCCCCATCAAGTGAATCAAATTATGTTACTGCAGAAACAGAAGACCTGAAGAAGTTCATCTAATGGCAGAAATTGGAGGGCCAATAACCAACCACAGAGCACTGATTCTCTCATCTGTCTCCATCTCTACCGTCCCTCTCTGTGGGTGTGTGAATGTGTATGTGACACTAGACGAGCCTTGCATGGTATTATGCATATACCACAGGCATTGATGATTGATTGATTGATTGATTAAACACTTATTCAATTCCAAAACATATGCAAGGAACAAGAAATATAAACACAAACAGGAGTAAGATCTGTTCCCTTCATTCTCAGTACTTGCATCCTAATTAGGAAATGTCATATAAACCACTCATTCTAGGCAAACTGAGAAGAGCTTTGTAACAGGGAAGGCCCTGTGCACATAATGTTTAAAGATACAGTTCTTACATCTATAGTAAGAATCCCAAGGTTAAAGGTATTGTGAAGAATAATTGCATTATAAACATAGTAGTAAGTCTATTTTGTTAAACAGGAAACTAGAAATATTTCAGTAGACTGTTTCATGTTGCTGATAAGCCCAGACTTTACTGTATGCTTTTGGTTTTTATTCATATTAAAATTTTAAAATCTTCCATTGCCTTCAAATCATTTCAAACTTTGTTGTTATTCACACACTGTAAAATGAAATTTTAGATCATAAAATGTCCTCAAAAATAGAAACTTCTTACCATGATACTAATGTTTTCGTTTCTAATCTTAAAACATTATCCTTTTTAATTTACATTTCTTATGTATACTCATTTAATAACCAACTTTAAATTCAGTAATCACATTTCCGCCTAAGCTTTGATTAGGACAATTATAGTAAATGAAAATAAGAAAGTAATTTCTTCTGAGAGATTCATAAAGCACCCTTTTCAAGTCATAAAGCAGCCTTCTAAATAGTTCCCCCCCTCCCCAACATTAGACCAACAGAAAAAAATCATTTCTGTTCTGCTTAAGATACACAGAGCCTAAATTCTTTCAGTGTCAGCTCTTTTTCTTTGTCTTGGTCTTCCTTCCCACAAGGGCTCCCAGCAGAAGCTTTAACACAAAAAAAGAACTCAAGAAATGCTGTTGAATAAATGCCTGACCCTTTTCACCTAAACCAAGAAGGTAGAAACATCAGCAGAAAGTCCCCTCAGCAATAAAAACCCTTTGAACAGATAAAAGAAATAGAAAAGCAGACAACTGGATTTTTACATTTATCTACCCAATTTGTCTTTAGCCCTAAATAGTCTTGACCGATGCTTCCTTTTTGCTTGTTTTAAAGAATAGACACCAGCACACACTTAACTGAAATCCCCGTGGAGACTGCCACTGCCCCCTGCTATAAACTGATGAGTAAATTTGTGGCTGAACATTTCCCGTCAGCTCCCTGCTGTACAGCTAACACTGAAGACAATATCCCCAGCGAAATAATTTCTTCACACTAGGATCCGGAGTATTGTGTTTTTATGCTAATGATGTGTAAGGAAAAAAAAAAAAACAATAAAGGCGACAAACACTGTGATTAGTGCAGATTTTATAGCATCTTTTATTCATTATAATAAAATGAAGCTGAAGCTCTAGATGTGTTTCGGGAAGGCCCACAGAGTGGAGGGGTCTGCCGCTCCATTAGGATAAGAGACAATATGATTTTTTCAAGTATGTGGATCCCTCTAACTCAGATTCTGACTTCTAGTTGTAGAAACACAGAGACAGTGTTCTTTCTCTGGTTCTTTTATTTTTCTTCTTTCATCCCCCAATCTCTCAAATATCCCCCCCCCCCCCGAACACACACACACACACACACACACACTCAGGAAAGAGAGTTACACTGCAAGTTACAAAGAACCAAAAGCACTGTAGCTTACAGGAGATAGAAGTTTAATTCTTTCTCAGGTAAAAATCTGCATGCAGTTTCATCAAACTACTCCACAGGCCAGAGTTTCCACCTCATTCCCTCTGTCTTGTGCAGGGAATCTCCCTTCCCAAGGAAATTATCCCAGCCACATTATCTGCAGGCCAGTCAGCAGGAAGGTAAAGGCAGAAAAACAGAGAAAAGGCAGGATTCACAGCCTTTGTCTTTCTAGGGAATTTCCTAGAGCTTCTATCTAGCAATCCTACTTACATTGCTTTGGCCTCAGCCTACTAACATGACCATTCGACCACATGAAGGCTCAGAAATGTCATTTTTATTTTTCACTGTGTTTCCAACAGACACATTGGGGTTTTATTACTAAGAACAGAGGGGAAACCTCGGCACACAGCTAGCAAGCCACCCTGGGAATCCTCCCTATCTCCCGGGTGATGTGATGTGTGGGTGTCCATTCTCTCCGAGGTCTCAGGGCAGATTTCTCGCCATCTACCCTGTCTTATCTTTGTCTCTACCCCTTAATCCACACAAGAACCTTCTTAGGCACCAGACACACTTCTCCTGCTCAAAGGAGCACAGAGGAGGGGAATTAGTGCAGGCAGACCAGTGTTTGCTATTTAAGCTACTGAGGACTAAGAATTTTAATAGTAGGAGCTGAGCCAAATTCTAATTCTCTGCTTGTGTGTTTGCTGTCTAAATTGAGACCACAGTATGTTTTAATTGAACACCAAACCTGCTGTTTGATCCTAAGCAGTAGAACAGTGTTTTCATTTGCCAGTTGACAGATTTTGGACTTCTTCCCAAAAGAAGCTAAAGTTTAGTGATAGTCACAGTATTGTATCATTTGAACAAAGGTCGGTAACATTTAAGATTCTCTGGTGAAAGGACAACTTCTGTGGACAGCAAAATCAGTCATTTAAATACAAAATGCAGCTGTGAACACAGCCCTGGCTAACTAGGTAATGGTTCACACTTCCCAGAGCACTGGAGGGCTCAGGGGATGTCTGGTTTCAAAGAAACAAGCAAAGCAGCCACTCATCCGCACACCCCCCACACACATACTCTATTCTCTCTATCTTTTGGGTATGGAACTTCTACATGAGGCATTGTTTTTCATTTTGTTTTGCTTTTTGAAACAAAGTCTCACTCTGTCACCCTTGGAGTACAGTGGCATCAGCCTAGCTCACAGCAACTTCAAACTCCTGGGCTCAAGTGTCCCTCTTTCCTCAGCTTCCCAAGTAGCTGGGACTGCAGATGCCTGCAACAATGCCCAGCTTATTTTTCTATTTTTAGTAGAGATGGGGGTCTCACTCTTTTTGCTCAGGCTGGTCTTGAACTCCTGAACTCAAGTGATCCTCCCACCTTGGCTTCCCATAGTGCTAAAATTACAGGCGTGAGCCCTGTGAGCCTCTGTGCCCGACTTCTGTATTGTTTAAAGAAAGGCTTTGACTATTTTGAAAATCTGACCTCATTGTGCTCAACCCTAGTTCTATTTCTTATGAATTTGTTACTTGAGAATGTTACAACCTTGAAGTTCCTAAGCCTGTCAGGAACTAACAGAGAAGGGTGAAAAGAGAAAAGATTTATGGAAAAAATTCTACTGACTTGTCATGATGACATATTTCTGCAAAACTTAT
This sequence comes from Loris lydekkerianus, assembly GCA_963574355.1. Classification (NCBI taxonomy): domain Eukaryota; kingdom Metazoa; phylum Chordata; class Mammalia; order Primates; family Lorisidae; genus Loris; species Loris lydekkerianus. Next base: position 24,527 of record CAUYPK010070975.1, on the reverse strand, counting down.
TTAACTCATTTAGAAAGATTATAATGATGCTTATAACTTAGATCCTCAATATATCTTGATTAGTGAGATGATGTTAGTATATTTGCCTCCCTGGCAGTCAGAACCTAAGTGTATAATTGAAATAACTCCTTTTCATTTTTTCTTTTAGTCATTTAAATTTTGCTTTCTAAAGTTGAAGGCTTTTTTTTTAAATGTGCCACTATATGAATGCCAAAAAACCCTGACTATTCCTATCTAGGTCAACATACACAGAAAAATGATAACTGTCAAAATCTGGTCAATTTGCATATTACAGCTTCACCACAACTTTATTGTTTATTTCTGTTATCAAAATCCTCTCAGCAGCCCCACTTCATCTGGCAAGTATTCTATGGAACAACAACAAAAAAAAAAAAATCACAAAACCATTTATAATCTTGTCATTAATTATAAAAGTTCAATCTTTTCATTCTGATGGATCAGCTATAACAATCACATCTCTAAAGGAATAGTTAAGCGTTCTATCCTAAATGAAATACTCTAAGAATTTATTTCTCTCAGCATCTGTTTCTTCATTTTCCAACTCATATTTCTTCATGGCAACAAAATAGCGAATAAAAGTTTCCCCTAGAGCATCTCTGAGACATTGATCTTCCTCCAGGGCCACAAGGGCATCTTCCAGTTTCAAAGGGATCTCGGAAGGTTTTGATGGGTCAGGGTCTGTGTTCCCATCAGGACCAGCCAGGACCTCGTCGCTGCTGAGAAGTCCATCTAAGCCTGCGGCCACTGTCGCAGCCAACACCAGGTAAGGGTTGGCTGTGGCCGAGCCTAGTTTATTTTCTATCCTGGTGCCTTTCTCCCCGTGACACTTGATGTTGAACGCACAGCTGTTGTCATTGTAGCCCCACGTTGTGGGCACACTGTCCTTCAGGTCTTTGCTCTCCTTGGAATACCGCTTTCGGCAGCTGACAGCAGGTGCCATCAGGCAGCTGAGAGCGGCCGAGTGCTTCAAGAGTCCTGCCAACCATTTTTTCCCGGTGACCGTGAGCTGCTCCATTCCAGAACTGTTGCAGAACATGTTTTTCTTCCCACTGACGTCCCAAAGACTATGGGACAAAATTCCTGAATTGCAGAATCCGGTCTCGATGAAAAAGCTGGCAATGTAATTGTATTTCCTTGCCACTTCTTTGACGCCTGTTCTGAGAGTAAAAGCGTTATCAGCTGCACTAATGCCAAATTCGGGCAGAAAACAGATTTCCATCTGACCGGGCCTGGTGGAGGAGGAAAAGCTCTCTACGTTGGCTCCTGTGTGATATAAGCCATCCACGAGTTCCTGCATGAAGGGCTGGTCGTGGTTATTGAGTAACGCTGTTGCAGGAAAAGATAGGGTCTTTGAGTTGATAATTTCAGGCACACCAAAAATGCAAAAATCATAAATGAAGGCAGAGAGCAGGGAAAAGCCAGCGTCCTGCAGCTGGTTCAGCTGCCTCTTTGCAATGTACCTCGGGGACGTCAGCAGAGGCTCCCCGGTCACCGTGAAGGTGTCACATATAACTCTCGCAGTTCTCTCAGCCCACGGCAAAACTCTGAAGGTTGACAGCTCTGGCATTAGGACAATGTCACTGTTAAAACATGTGGCTCTTATGTGATTCACTTCATTGTCCCTGGGATTCGGAATCAACTCAAGATAACCTCGGGGCATGTAAACGCCATGGACCACTTTTTCCTAAAAAAGAAAAAGGATAAGAGCAATTAGGTTTGGAAACATGAAAACAAACATGGAGAAAGAGCCTTGCTAATGAGAAAAAATGTGTTTTTAATCTGTTGGTTTACATTAACTTGACATCGGATAAATTTTAAATATTTTAAAATAAACCCCCCTAAGGTATCTTTATAAACAACTCACTATTGTAAGCCTTGGAGGCTTTATGTACTCTTAGATCTGAAAATAGACATTATAAATAAGAGATAGAATGTTACAGAAAATCTATAGCAAAAGATGAAGGTAAAGCCTTATGAAATTATTTAAGCTCTTATTTTAGAATATAGTTGCCAACACTTCAGAAAAAACTTTATTTGGGTTTATTCTATTATAATCCTGAGTAAACTAATTCTCAAAGTTTACAGTACAGAATCCTCAATTTTTCTCACAGACTATGGTCAGTCCCATGTCCTAACACCAGAGAAGACAGGGTGACTGACAGCTTCATTCCTCTCTTCACAGTTACAACTCATTTAAAAATGAATCACAGTCCCAGAAACCTTGTTCATGAATGAGGACCAGTAGCTCTGAAGTTATAGATTCTAAAATGTTGTGGCTTTAAATCAAGTCAGCATGAACTGGGTGTCAGCAAATCTGCATTCTAGTCCTAGCTCTTTCGTTAATCACTTCTGTGAAGTTAAGCAAGTTGCTGTGCTGTATGTCAGTTTCCATGCCTGTAAAATAAGAGTGTTAGACTAGGCGGGGCACAGTGGTTCACGCCTGTAACCCTAGCACTCTGGGAGGCCAGGGCAGGAGGATCGCTTGAGCCCAGAAGTTTGAGATTGCTATGAGACAGGCTGATACCACAGCACTCTAGAATTAGGGCTGTGAGACTCTGTCTCAAAAAAAAAAAAAAAAAAGTGTTAGTGAGTGAGACTCTGTCTCAAAAAAGGTTTAGACTAGGTGATTACTGGGGCATCTTATACTCCAGGATTCAACATATTTGGTCATTTATTTAACTTTTGCTATGTGTTGGGCCATAGAGAAGAGATGAGGTTATAAAGACACGTTAAACAATTTCTAGAAATTGTGCACTAGAAATCTCAACAAGGTTAAATGTTACATTAACGGGTGAAGAAAGAGCCCTGACTACAAAGTTTTGTTCCCGTCAGGTCAGCGAGCATTTTGAGGTTAATAAAACAATCTAATGTTCTATAAACCAGACTACTTCTCATGTTACCTACAGATCCTGAGGAGCTTGGCTACCTAGGAGGGGCTGGTCCCGGAAGAGGCAATCTACTGTTCCACTCTGCACCTTTGATCAAGAGCCCCTGTCTTGTTAAACTTCTATCATGTCTGCTCATTACTGACACTAATTATTCTTTGTACCTTTTTAAAATTTTTAATAGAGTTTGAGGGTACAAGTTGAATTCCGTTACATGCATACATTGGACCGTGTTGAAGTCTGGGCTTTTAGTGTACCCACAACCCAAATAGTAGACATTGTGCCCCATAAGTAACTTTTTTTTTCTTTTTTTTCTTTTTTCTTTTTTTGAGACAGTCTCACTCAGTCACCTGGGGATTGAGGACCATGGCGTCATAGCTCACAGCAAACTCTTGGGCTTGAGGGATCCTCTTGCCTCAACCTCCTGAGTAGCTGGGACTACAGGCATTTGCCACAATACTTGGCTATTTTTAGTAGAGATGGGGTCTCGTTCTTGCTCAGGCTGGTCTCAAGCCCTTGAGCTCAAGCATCCACCCACCTTGGCCTCCCAGAGTGCTAGTCCATAGGTAACTTTTCATTCATCACCCCATCCACCTGCTCCCCTTCAGAGACCTCATTGTCCATTTACCACTATGTGTGTCCTTATGTGGAATTTAGCTTCCACTTCCACGTAACAGCATGTGGCATTTATTTTTTCTGTTCCTAAGTGACTTCACTTAGGATAATGACCTCCAGTTGCATCCAAGTTTCTTTGAAAGACATTATTTCATTCTTTCTTATCACTGGGTATATATATGCCATATTTTCTTTATTCACTCATCAGTTGATGGGCACTTAGGTTTATTCTATATCTTTGGGATTATCTACATATATTTTCAAATGCCATTTTTACTTAACTGATCGAATTCTGCTTTCACCAATCATAATATTGAGTGAGCCAAGCACTGTTCCAGTGAATACTTAATGTTTTGATTCAGTCAAGGACCTGTATATGTAAACTTCATACACACACACATATACAGTAGGATCTTTGAAAACTGTAGTATGAAATCCTTTAATTCAAATTTTCACTGTAGGAGATAATGTGATTTCCCTGCTTGTCCATATTTTCATTTGAAAATCTGTTGGTTTTGTGTGTATCTAAAATGAGAAATAATGTATTTTATTCATGAGACTTCTAAGAGTTTTTGCAATTTAAATTTGTGTTTGTATTCACTCGGCTGTGAATAGCAGGGAACAGCTGGTTACCATTTCACTCAAATAGTCCTTCACATGGTAAAGAGTCACACCTTTTTCTTCAGGCTATTTAATCCATATTTTTCTGAGCAATCTTTTTAACACTGTTATTTGCTTTACTCATTTTGGAACATGTAGAATTCAAATCACTCTCCATTAGTTATGGCAAATATATGAACATATTCATGACAATAAATTATCTTAAATTGTATTTATAGATTTAAAACACAGGGATAATTTCACACTCCAATATAAATCTCTATGGATACAACAAAAATTTTTGCAGAATAACTTAAATTCCTATGGCAACTGAAATTCCATAGTAAACGTTACCTTTTGAAATAAGCCAAAAGTTAGTTATGAATTCTATGGAAATATTTCATGTTTGCATCAATCAAAGATAGAACCCACATTATCAGCATATAATTTAAATAAAAATCAACCCTTTGATCAATGACAGTATAAGTTAGTTGTAAAGTTTAGACATGCTAATGTTTGTAAGACATTTAGCAGAGAAACATGTATACAATAAATTCTTTAAAAAGAGTAGATACCATTTTTATAGAGGTTCCCTATTTGACCTTTCACAATTATATAACAGTCTTTTTTTTCATTCCTAGAATGGAAAATGGTGTTTTAAAAAATCAATATTTTTTCAATTTAATAAGAAAGAACACTTAGCTCAAATGAAGAATAAAAGGAAATATTAAAGCTGAAATGGAGATAGTAGGGACAATGAGAAAAAGCACTGAACTGGAAATGTGGAGTCACAGATTAATATCCAAGCCTTGCTACTAATTGCTTGCATAATTTTAAGAAAGCTATTCCTAATTTGGACCTCACTTTCCTCATTTATAAATGAAGAAAATGGAGTATATATCTCCTAATTACTTTCATGGTCTAATGATAATTTTCAAATTGATATTTTATATTTTACAAATAGAAAAGATTTAAAGTTATTTTTATAAAGATTAAAGTTATTTTTTACTAAGCCATAGAAAGAGCAAAACTATTGATTTCATTCTTCAATGTATTTCCCATGTGTGTATATACTTACAAGGGTGGGACAATTTAAGTTTGTGAACTCATCTAGAAAAAGTGCTACATACCTCATTGGAAAAAGTTTCTAAAACTTCTTTGAAGAGTGAACTAGGTGCTGGCATCAGTGCATAACTTCCCACGGGGAATATCTCCAAGGTGACTAGAGTGATATTTAGCAATAAGGTACATAGCATTTTTTCTAGGATGAGTTCCCAAACTTAATTGTCCAACCTCACACAACATTAGTTCTGATGGCCATTCCAGAAATAGAGTTCCAAAATTGCTTTGAAGTTTGGACTGGGCACTGGCAGCAGTACATAGCTTCCCAAGAGGAGTACTCCACAGGTAACCATAGTAATATTCAGCAAAGAGGTACGTAGTACTTTCTCTAGGATGAGTTCACAAACCTAATTATCTGACCTCACATATGTTTAGATAATCTTGCACAAATGTACCTATTTTTAATGCCTATTCACAAAAAATTTTCCAAAATAAATTATTTAATTTTAAATTACAAATATTCAAGAGAGCGCACAGAGCAAGATAGCCAAACAGAAATCTCCAGCAATCACCAAATGAACACCAAATTCAACAACTGTCCATGCACACATGCAAGCAACTTCAGAAGAACCAAAAATCAGATGGATGATCATACTACCTGGTTTTGATGTTATTTCAAGGCAAGAGGTGCTGAAGAGGGCAGAGAAGACATTCTTGCATTACCTACACTACTCTTTCCTCATTCCTTAACAGTGCTGTGCCATCTCTCACCTAAGTGAGGAGAGAATCTATGTGTCCAGGAAAGTGAAGTGATTGTGAGACTTCACATTAAAATGCAGAACCACCTGACACAGGGGAACTCTGCCAATTCTCACAAGCAAGCTTTTAGAACAACCGTCCCATAGAGAAATCCTCCATCCCAAAACCCAAGTTACAATTAGCAACACCAGCAGCTAACAAAAAGCAGTGTGCATCCCTTAGATAAGTAAGGCAGTTAGGTCGCAAAGACTACAGTCCTTGGGCAATTCCTGCACCTATGCTGACTTGGAGCCACTGGAGTTGGGGTACACATGATCTTGGCAGCGGTTGTAACCAAGCCAGTGTTTATGTCACCCTACCCCCAACTACAAGCAGTGCAGCTCAGGGAGAGTCTCCTTGAACTTGGACAAAGGAAAGGGAAGAACTTAGAGGACTTTGTTTTGCCTTGAGTACCAGCTTAGTTGCAATAAAATAAAGCACCAAGCCTACTCCTATAGTATCTGACTCTAGGCCTTAGTTCCTGGATGGCAATTCTGGACCCACCTTGGGCCATAAGGAAACATACTGCCTGGAAGAGAAGGATTCACTCATGGCAGACTCACCACTTTTTAACTAAGAGCCCTGGGACTTTAAATAAACATCTCAGGTAACCATGCAACAGTCACTGGAGGCCTCATGACTCTATTTTCAGCATTGGACAGGTCATCCGGAGAGTAAATCAGCAAAATACATTGAATTTAATTTGCACTGTAGACCCAATGAAACTATTAGATAATTACAGAACATTTCATGCAACAACTACAGAATACACATTTTTCTCTTTAGCTCATTGGTAATTCTCAAGGATAGACCATATGTTAGGCCACAAAAAAAGTCTGGAAAAATTCAAAAAAATAAAATCATATCAAGTATTTTCACTGAGAAAATGAGGTAAAACTAGAAATCAATAGCAAAGGGAACCATGAAAAATAAACAAATACATAGAAAGCAAAAAATATACTCCTGAATTACTATGAGTCAATCAAGAGATTAATAATAAAATTAAAAAATCTCTGAAAACAAATGAAAATGAAAACACAACATACCAAAACCTATGGGATACAGCAATGCAGTAATAAGAAGGAAGTTTATAGTAATTAGTGCAAACCTAAAAAAAAAAAAAGTAGAAAAGCATCTCAACTACGAAAACAAGAGCAAACCAAACCAAACCTCAAACTGGTAGAAGAAAAGAAATAATAAAGATAAAATTAGAAACAAATAAAATTGGGCTGGGTGTGATGGCTCATGCCTATAATCCTAGCACTCTGAGCATTTCTATATGCCAATAGTAAATTGAAAAAGAAACCAAGAAAGTAATTTCATTTATAATGCCTACAAATAAAATACCTACATAAACTTAACCAAAGTGGGCTCAGAGCCCATAGCACAGTGGTTATGGCGCCAGCCACATAAACCAAGGCTGGCGAGTTTGAACCTGGCCCAGGCCTGCTAAACAACAATGACAACCGCAACAAGAAAATAGCTGGGCATTGTAGTCCTAGCTATTTGGGAGGCTGAGGTAAGATAATTGCTTAAGCACAAGAGTTTGAGTTTGCTGTGAGCTTTGATGCCACTGAACGCTATCTAGGATAACAAAGTGAGACTCTGTCTCAAAAAAAAAAAAAAAAAAAAAAACCAAAGTGAAAAATTTCTGTAATTAAAACTATAAACCATTGATTAAAAAAAAAAAATAAAGAGGACAAAAATAATGGAAAGATATTATATGCTCATGGATTATAAGAATCAATATTGTTAAATGTCCATACTACACAAAGAAAGTTACAAATTCAATGCACTACCTCCCAAAATACCAATGGCATTCTTCACATAAATAGAAAAAAAAATATTCTGAATTTATATGGAACCATAAAAGACTCAGAATAGCAATCCTGAACAAAAAGAACAAAACTGGAAGAAACACATTACCTGACTCCAAATTATACTGCAGTGCTATCGTAGCCAAAACTGCATGCTACTGGCATAAAAACAGATACATAGACAAATAAAACACACTAGAAACCAGAATTGGAGCCACACATCTATAGTGAACTTATCTTTGACATAGGTGCCAATAACATACAGTGGGGCAAAGACAGTCTCTTCAACAAATTGTGCTGGGAAAACAAGATATCCATAAGCAAAAGAATGACACTAAATCCTGTCTCTCAGCATGTACAAAATTTTAAATAAAATAAAATAAAGACTTAAATCTAAGACCTGAAACTATGAAACTACTAAGAGAAAACATTGGGGAAATGCTTTAGGTTATTGGTCTAGACAAATAGTTCTTGAGTAATACCCCCAAAGGAGAGGCAACCAAAGCAAAATTGGACAAATGGTATTACATAAAGCTTAAAAGCTTCTATGCCATAAATGAACAAGGAAAAGATATGACCCACAGAATGGAAGAAGATACTTGCAAACTACCCATCTGAGTAGAGATTAGTAACTAGAACATACATGGCCAATATCTGGGTTACAGCTGCTCTCACCACTGTGGGGAGACTTGAGCAGAACAATTTCCCACAATTCTCACCTCAGTGGAAAAGGATTGTCCAGTCCCTTGCCCAAGCTTCCAACAGTGGCCTGGGAACCAACCTAATACTTCACACAAAGAACCCCCAGCACTGTTCCAGGAATCATAACCCTCCCATGTACAGGTCAACATCCTGTGATCCACCTAGACACCTGCCAAGTTCTTGTGATCCATCCACTTTTTGGCTAAGTTCATGCCTCTGTGGCATCTGCCTCTGTGGAATGGGACTTATGCAACCCCTGGGTGAGCTTCCAATAGTGGTCTGTGGACCAATATATACCAATATTAATGAATATCCCTCAGCATTGGCTTGGACTGTAACAAACACAGGGATTAAAACAATGCAGAAGAGCCATGTTATAGGTTCTCTGTGCATCTGCCCCTTTCCCAGCAGGTCAATCCTCTGGATCAGGACACAAAAGCATTATCTAGGGACCTCTCCTCCTTATCACAAAGTAGGAGAGTTCCTAGCAAACAGAATAGGTGCACTGCAAACTTATCAGTCATGAGCTAAGAGATGGTTTCAGATTAGAAGAAACTAGTAAAAAAAATTCTGGCAACATGAAAAATAAGCTAGTTCAGCACTCTCAGAGGATTACAATAAAGCCATAGAAAAGACCCCAACCAAAAGGAAATAGTTGAAATGTCAGAAATGGAATTCAGAATATCAATGGCAAGCAAGATAAATGGAATTGAAGAGAAAGTTGAAAAACAACACAAAGAAGCCAAAATAATTCAAGACATGAATGTAAAAAATAAAAACACTGATAAAGAGATAGATAACATAAGATAAGATGTAATATAACTAAAAGAAATGAAGCAGTCATTTACAAAATACAGGCGAGAACTTCAACAGGCTAGACCTACCAGAAGAATCTCAGAGCTTAAAAAGAAGGCTTTTAAACAAACCCAGGAAGTAAAAAATTTAGAAGAATAAACAATAAACAGTCACTCAAAGAATGTGGGATTATAGATATGAGCTACTATATGAATTATATGTATCCCAGAGGGAGAAGAAGAAAAAGCAAAAATCATGGAAAACCTATTGGAGAGAATTGTTGAGGAGAACTTCCCTAGTATTGCAAAAGATCCAGAAATACAGATACGAGATGGATATCAAACACTGAGAAGGTTCATAACAAATAGGACATTTCCAAGACACATACAGGCTGACCAAAGTCAAAATGAAGGAAGAAATTCTACAAGCTGCAAGATAAATGCAACAACTAACCTACAAAGGAAATTCCATCAGGCTAACAGCGGACTTCTCAGTGGAGACTTCACAAGCCAGATGGCATTGGAGCCCCATTTTTAATGTTCTTAAATAGAATCATTGTCAGCCAAGAATATTGTATCCTGGAAAACTAACTTGTATAAAAGATGGAGAAATAGACTTTTCCAGATAGGCAAACACTAAGGAAATTTGTCACTTCTAGACCTGCCCTACAGAAAATGTTCAAAAGTGCATTATACATGCAATAGCACAATACATACCTACCAGTGTAAAAATGCCCAAAAGACATAGCTCATACTATTTTAAACAACAGCACAAGAGGAAAAACAAAACAAGGAATTATCCAACATGATGAACAAGCAGCATCCTACATAATACTATAACTCAGTGTGAATGGTCTGAATGCCCCACTCAAAAGACATATATGAACTGAAAGGATAAAAAAACACAATCCCAAGAAATTTATGTCTCCAAGAAACACTTCTAAACCACAAAAACTCCAATGAAATCAAAATTAAGGGATAAAAATATTCCATGCACAATTGAGCAGGTATAGACATTCTCATATCAGATAAAATAGAGTGTGATGAAAATGTGTCAAATGGTCTATAAAACCAGTGTATGGTGCCCCATGATCGCATTAATTTACACAGCTATGATTTAATTAAAAAAATAGATTTTAAATCAACAATGAAGAAAAGGACAAAAATTATCATTACACAGGGTGTCCATAAAGTTCATGTGCAATTTACTATGTTACCTGACTTCAAATTATACTACAGTGCTATAATAATCAAAACAACATGGTATAAGTAAAACAGAACAGACATTGACCAATAGAACAGAATAGAGAACCTACAAATAAAACCATCTACCTACAACCAGATAGTCTTCAACAAAGCACACAACAATATGCACTGGGGAATGGATGCCCTTTTCAATAAATGGTGCTGAGAAAATTAGATAGCCACGGGCAGAAGAATGAAATAAAACCCCTATCTCTTGCCATATACAAAAATGACTTCAAGATGGATAAAATATTTAAATGTAAAGCATAAGACCATAAACATTCTAGAAGAAAGTGGAGGAAAACTCATCTAGACATTGGCCTAATCAAAGAATTTATGACTAAGACCCCAAAGATAAATACAGCAATGACAAAAATAAATAAATGGGACTTAATTGTATTAACGCCTTCTGCATAGCAAAGGAAATAATCAACAGAGTTACTATTCACAAACCGTACAACCAACAAAAAATACCCAGAATCTACAAGGAGCTCAATTAAATCAGATAAAAACCCTACAAACAACCCCATCAAAAAGTAAGCAAAAAACATGAGAAGTTTTTGAAAAGTATACCACTTGCCAACAAAGATACAAAAAAAAAAAAAAAAAAAGTTCAACATCACAAATCATCAAGAGCTGCAAATTAAAACCACAGTAAGTTACCACAATATCCCTATCAGAATGGCCATTAATAAAAAGTCAAGAAAGAATAGGTGCTGGTGTGGATGCAGAGTGAAAGAAATGCTTACACACTGCTGGTGGGACTACAAATTAGTACAACTTCTAGATTCCTCAAGGAAACAAACATAGACCTCCCATACAGTTCACTAATCCCACCACTAGGTACCTACCCCAAGGAAATAAAGTCATTTTATCAATAAGACACCTGCACTTGAATGTTTATTGCAGCACAATTCTCAATTGCAAAGATAAAGAATAAACCTAGATGCCCTTCAATTCATGAGGGGTTAAAGAAAACACAGTACCTACACCATAGATTACCACTTAGTCATAAAAAGGAATGGAATAAGGTTGTTTGCAGCAACCTGGATGGAACTGGAGACCATTATCCTGAGTGAAGTATCTATGGAATTGTTCTCACTAATAAACAATTGGGTGATGAACAATGGACACATAAGGGCACAAAGCAATATAAAGGGATTGTGGGATAAAAACTTACGTGTTGGGTACAGTGAACACTATTCTGCTGATGGGCACACCAGAAGACCTGATTTAAGCATTATTCAAGTTATCCATTTAACACAAACACTTGTACCCCCTTAACTAATATTAAGATTAAAAAATAATATCAATCCTGAGCACATTAAGTTTTATTTTTGTAAAAGGGTTCGACTAAGGAAATGGAGTCATGTTCTACATATGTACATTTTCAATTCCTTTAGTGAAATAAATGATTAGAATTTGTCAAAAACTAAATAGTAAATAATTTTATATTGAGGTTTCTGACAATGCCTGAAATGCCAGGTATGTTTTCTCATTGATTAAAAGGGATTCGTGTGAATCATATTCTGGGCCTGTCCACAGGAAATTTCACATTTTGTTATCAAAGTCAACCATGTTCTTCCCTTTCTGAAGAGGAAACAAAATCTACCTATAGGTAGGTCCAAAGAATTCCTTATGGAACAGGTTAGAATCTGTTGAAATTCTTTAAAAAGTATTTTTGAACATGCACAATTTTTCACAAAATAAAGCAAATAAGAAAAATATAATGTAATATTAAAGTACTAAAAATCCCACATATACATTTTTAAATAGTTAAACGTAGCAGATGCTTAACTTTTGCACTTTCTTACATGGTACTCACTAATGTCTCTTCCGAAGAAATTTGATAAGTAACACAACAAATCAGTCATCAAAATAAAACACATAACATAAACTGAAAACAAAATCTAAGAAAGTCTCAGAACAACAAAAATACAATGTTTCTTGATGTCAGCACTTTCAGGAAGTTAACAATATTTATTAAGTCATCCAGTAACAATTCTCATCGGAATTAGGAGCTGAAAGGGATACGCTTTTCATCTAACAAATTCTTTCTATTTAATCATTTTCCCTTTTATATTTGCTCTTGGGTCTTCTGCTGCAATTTTCTCATGTCAAGTAAGAAATAATCTTCATCATTGCAATAAGAAAGAAGAGATAATTCTGTGGAGGGAAATTATTCAAGACATAAAATTACCAGTCTTAATTAGTTTTGTATTTCTATTGGGTAAAGGAATGGATGTTTGAGAGCTGAGAATGTATGTTCAGCTCCTTGGGGAGCAATAATATGTTCAGGGAGGGATAGGAGAAAACAAAATAAATGATTGATTTTCAGCTTGAATTACTGCATAAATTACAAGAAAATAAGGAAGAATAATAACCGTTTGCTTCCTAATGGTCATAAAGTTACATTTAATCACAACTGTGTGTAAAACTCACTTGAAAAAAATGTGCAGGGATACTCTTAGACCTGGACACTCCATGGAGATCGGTTGCTTCAAATCGCACAAACTGGAGATGATTTTTGGCCATTGCTTGTTTAATGTGTTTCATTCTAGAAGAGAGTTGAGGTGTGGTCAAAATTTGATTGATGTCCCTGGTACAATCTGTAAAATAAAGAAGGGTTCGAAGTCACTAAGAAACAAAAGAAGACTAGAGATAGTGAATTAGTCACCAAGATCACAGCAAAAACATCGTCTGTTGCTGGCTCCTGGCATTGGCCTAGACTTGAATTCTCACTCTTTCTTACTCTGCCTTTACCGTCTTTCCCAAACCAGGTGTCTCAACAATGGAAGATTGTTGATCAGTTGGGAGTAGGTTAAAGTTAAGATTATTTGCGTTAGAATATAGCAATATCCTATGTAAATGCTGACAAAAATCCTTTTGTTTATTTAAATTAGAATGTATTTGCATAAGTGGACCTCACTGGCATAGGACAGATGTCTGTATGTATTTGACAAATATCGAAAGATTTCAGGCTTCTCAAAGTAACTGTTAATTCCTAAATTTAAAGTTTCTATATAATTGAAGGTAAAGTGTTTGTTTTTGTGTATTTACTGTTGTTTGATTTTATTTTGATTTTTTTTTTTTTTTTTTTTTTTTGGTTTTTGGTTTGGGGGGTTTTGTTTGTTGTTTTCGCCCAAAAGGGCTTTATGTCTTCATAATGACATCTGAATCTAAGAAGTCTACATCTCTCTGTCAAATTAAAAATTTGTTTATGTAAGCAAACCATGCATCTTTTTTTAAGAATGAGAGCATAGGAGATGAAAAATCTGGACTTCATACTCAATTTTAAAATTAGAAACATAAAAATAATGTTCAAGACTTGTAAGATAGTACGCAAATCTAAAACTTTAGTGCTGGAAGAGACTTTAGAGATAAATCGCCCCATCTAACCAACTCATTAGCTTGAATCTTTGAGTGGCACAATAGGGTACTCTAAGTCACTCTATCAATTCATTGACAAAATTGAAAGTAGAGTTCAGAGGGTTTTTTTTGTTTGTTTTTTTTTAGAGACAGTGTCTCACTTTGTCAACCCTTTTCGGGTGCTATGTCATCACAGTTCACAACATTCTCCAGCTTTTGGGCTTAGGTGATTCTCTTGCCTCAGCCTCCCGACTAGCTGGGACAACAGGCACCTGCCACAACACCCAGCTATTTTTTGTTGCAGTTTGGCCAGGCTGGGTCGAACCTGCCACCCTCAGTATATGGGGCTGGTGCCCTACTCACTGAGCCACAGGAGCCAACTGAGAGTTCAGAGTTCTTAACTCCTAGTCGAGAACAAATTGAATGACTATGTCTATAGCACCTAGATGGTCACATAGTACACATTACAAATGTTAATTACTGTCTGAACTTTTAGGAGAGGCAGCAGGTGTACTGGTTCAGCACAAAACACTGAAGCTCATCAGCCCCTCTGCGAGTTCTCTTTGCCCAATAATGATCTTATCCCCTTTGTGCCTCTACTTTCTCATTGATAAGATACTACTTAGTTTATGTGCTTGTTATGATGATTAAACAATTTATTTAACAGGTACTGGCAGACAGTAAGCATCACATAAGTGCAATTTAATCATGGCAAGTGAACACAACTACTCTAACCCTTGCAAATGGTACCATGATCGTGTCTGCATCCAAGCACCCACCTTTCTATCATGTTGCTGACATCAAACAGCTATAATTTTAAAGTGATACCTAAGTATCCTTTTTCAAGATAGAGTTAGGCTTTAAAAGTGAGTATAAAGATTGGTGGTTTAAAAATACAGATTAAGTAGATTTTAAAGCGTGTGAACCATGAGGAAAACAAATTACTGGTTCCACCAATGCAAATATATTAAAGATAATGTCCTGTCACTGATGGATTTGGCTACTCTGATACTCCTGAGACCTTATTACTACTTTCTGTTTAACACAAACAATTAAGCTGTAGCAATTACAATGTTCCATGCTAAATTAACAGTTGCTGCATTCCCAATCTATTCTGAAATTTTCAGTGTTTAGGCCAAGATGAATGATGCTTTGTAAATAAAATAAAATGTATACATATTTTAAATATGGAAAATTTCAGATAATCAGTGTTCTAAACATAATAAGCAATTATATATAAGCTAATAAAGAAGGTATCTCCTATAAAAGAGAAAAGATAAATTTTATTGGCTCACCAGCAATAAGATGATGGGTAATCTTACTGGTTCTTTGCTGGATCTGTATCTCCTAAATTTTCTATAATAAATATGTATTATTTTAAAATAAGAATTTATATACTCATCTACTCAAGATATATTTTTTTTTCCCATCACCGTATGCTATGCATATCTAGAAAGCAGCCCTGCCCTCATAAAACTTTAGATGACTTAGCAGGGGGACTATAGTCAAATCAAAGGCAGCATAACTTCATATGATGAAATGCTGAAAAAAATAAAATAATCACCTGCAGTGTCAATTGTATGAGAATTGGTCACAACATGGACAGGTCTAACCCTTGATTCACTGTTCAACTTAAAGTTGCCCTGGGGCTGGACAATGAGTCCTACATATGTACCCGTTTCCTAGCGCTGCCATTAACAAATATCCCCGGTGCCTCAAACAGAAATTTATTTTCTCACAGTTCTGGAGGGTAGAAGTCCCAGATCAAGGACATCAGCAGGGTTATTTTTCCTGAGGCCTCCTTCCTGGTTTATAGATGGCCATCTTCTTCCAGTATTTTCATGCAGTCTTTCCTCTGTGCGTGTCTGAGTCTTTTTATGAACACATCAATTATAGTGGGTGAGGGTCCACCCTACTGACCTCATTCAACCTTAATTATCTCTTTAAAGACCTTCTGTCCAAATTCAGTCAGATTGTGAGGGACTGGAGGCTAGGGCTTTTTCATAAGAATTTTGGAGAGACAAGAATCAGCCCACAGCATATCATCCTGTTTCCATTTTCTTCAGCATCTTTACTGCCATCTGCCACATTGCACACTCACACGTCTCCTGTCTGTCTTTTCCCACTCATAAATCAGTGCCAGGAGAGCAGCGGCTTAGTTTTACTTGCTGCTTTGTTCTCAGTACAGGCATACCATAGACACTCAATAAATACCCCTTTCATAAGTGAGTGTGTGAGTGAATGAATCCATCCTGTGTGATTTGACCTTGCCTATTTAATAAGTAAAAATTGGCATCATACACTTCATATGTAGCCTAAATATCAATTTTTCATTTAAAAGTCCAATTCTATGTGATACTTAGTTCAATGTAAGCATTTCGCATTGTATTATATATTGAAGCAGTACCTTAAACCCCATAAATGCATCAATGTACAAAGTTATGATTTAATAAAAAATGTTTAAAAAAAAGAAAAACAAGTAGGTCAGTAACAGAGAACACACATGATCTGCCTCAACCACTTGACAATACCTTATGTACTTTCAAGATAATGTGACTTTTAATCAAAGAGAATGGGGACGATTAATAACATGTACATGTTCACAGTAATAGAAATTCTAAACGGTAACCAGAGAAGCCTTCTGCACAAACTATAGTCTTCCACAAACAAAAGTGATGCCACTGGCCCTGGGTTCCCTACACAGAAAATGTGGGGGCTAAATAAAGGTATTTTTACAACTAAAAATAAATAAATAAATAAATAAATAATAAATAAATAAATGTCTGATTCTTTCACCAACTAGCAGAACCCTATCTAATATCTAATTTTCATTTTCAAGGCATCAGCTAGTCTTACTGCATTATCTGAATTTCTTTTCTTCAAATCAATCATACTTGTTACTTACAATTAAACCTTTCGGTCGGTCTTTCCCAGCTGCACATGATGAATAGAGGGCAGATAATTGCCACTTCAGGGGCTCATTTGTTTTTCTTACAGTGCGGTTCCTGGGAGGTGTTCTCCTTCCCTATCCCCTCAGAAGACTAATAAATTAAATCAACGTGTTCTTACGAAGGAAGTTTTGCTGTTGTGAATGTTTAGCAGAAAAATAAGAAAATATTTAAAAATAAATAACCCCTCAAAGCTCTATAGTAACTAGAAGACCTTGGAAAAAATGTTACCCATGTTTAGTGACAATGAGGACATATTTCAGTTATAGAAATATGGTCACTTGGCTTAGTGCCTGTGGCCCAAGTGGCTAAGGCGCCGGCCACGTACACCTGACCTGGCGGGTTTGAATCCAGCCCAGGCCCGCCAAACAACAATGATGGCTGCAACCAAAAAAATAGCCAGGCATTGTGGGCAGGTGCCTCTAGTCCCAGCTACTTGGGAGGCAGAGGCAGAAGGATCACTTGAGCCCAGGAGTTGGAGGTTGCTATGAGCTGTGATACTACAGCACTCTACCCAGGGAGACAGCTTGAGGCTCTGTCTCAAAAAAAAAAGAAAAGAAAGAAAAGAAAGAAAGAAAGAAAAAAAGAAAAGAAAGAAAAGAAAAGAAAAGAAAAGAAAAGAAAAGAAAAGAAAAGAAAAGAAAAGAAAAGAAAAGAAAAGAAAAAAGAAAAGGAATATGATCACTTATAAAAGACATATTGAAGAGCACTGAGCTTTTAGAAATACCAATTCAAACAAGGGGAAAGTGCAGTGGAGAGATATTCTGTAACATCTTCAGCTTATTGTGTGCCTGGAATGATCAGCCATACTTATTTCTAAGGACCCACATCTTTCATCCACCATGAGAGCCACCTGCTAGTGCAAATGTGACCCTGCCCTCTGGTCCCCTCATATTAGCCTGGACAGTGTTGGAAAGCTCAGGAAGCAGAATAACCAGGAAAGAAAAAGGAACAAAAGCAAAACAAAACATGGAAGGGAAAGAGAGGTACTCACTATCGTTATCCCAAAGAAGAAAATACCATGTCAAAATTTCTTACACTTAATTTGGAGGTTAATTATTACATTTACTTTTAACTTATGTATTAGTGGTTTGGTTGGGGTCGTAAACTTCTTGTTGCTTAGGACTTATGGAGAACTTAATTCACTATAGGCCTAAGAGGGGGCTTCTGAGCTAACCAAGTTGAGTCAATAAGGGCACCCATGCTCTTATATCACCGTTGACGACGCAAAGCAAGCTCATGACACAACTTTGTCCTTCAGAGTTTTGACTTAGGACTAAGAAATGGTAGATTCTGTCTCTCTTTTGCTGCTACAACTGAAATATATTAAACAAAGGTCACAAACTTGGGGAGCCAATGTGGCCAGCAGAGGTTTTCTGATTAGTCTTCCTAGTGTTTAGAAACTTTTTTGAATTAGTTGGTGACACTTAACTATTAGAAAATTTTATGTGAAAATTTTGAGTTCACGCTTCTCTTGAAACTAGATTTGGCAAAACTGGGTGGATATTTTTCAGCAACCATTAGCTGGAGCTCTGAGGTAGCCTGGGATGGGGTATGCATCCTCTAGTCATGGGGTGGCAGACCTTTTCTGTAAAGGACCAGTTAATAAATATTTGCAACTTTGCAGGCCATATTTTATTTGTTGAAACTTCTCAATATGCCATTTTAGCACCAAAGCAGTTAAAAACAATACATAGCATTTATTCACAAAAACTGGCTGAATTGGGCCCTTGCACCCAGTTTGTTGCCCTCTACCCTACTTTTCATGACCACTTCCCTATCTTCTTAAACCAGCCCACCACATGCATTACCTTCCTGACCCCTGTGAACAATTGTATTGACAGCTCTCAATATTAAGAGGCTATCAATGCTCCTTCTTCATTTCATGGAGAAATTTATGAAGCCAAATCAGCGATGAATTCAGAGATGGTATGGTGGGCAGAATGGCCTCCCTCCCAAAAACAGATGTTCACCATCCCTTAATCCTTGGAACCTGTAAATATGTTAGATTGCATGGTCAAACCAAGCATGATGGTTCATGCCTGTACTGTAACCATAACACTCTGGGAGGTCAAGACAGGAGGATTGCTTGAGCTCAGGAGTTCAAGACCAGGAGCAAAAGTGAGACCTCATGGATTGCCTAAGCTCACAGGTTTGAGACCGGCCTGAGCCAGATGAGACCCTGTCTCTAAAAAAATAGCCAGGTGTTGTGGTAGGTGCCTATAGACCCAGCTGCTTGGGAGGC
Organism: Loris lydekkerianus; assembly: GCA_963574355.1. Classification (NCBI taxonomy): domain Eukaryota; kingdom Metazoa; phylum Chordata; class Mammalia; order Primates; family Lorisidae; genus Loris; species Loris lydekkerianus. Next base: position 5,426 of record CAUYPK010070975.1, on the reverse strand, counting down.
TGAGACAAGATAATCACTTGAGCCCAAGAGTTTGAGGTTGCTGTGAGCTATAATGCCACAGCACTATACCAAAGATGACAAAGTGAGACTCTGTCTCAAACAAACAAACAAAACAAAAAAAAAAACACTAAGACCTAGTCTCTACTAAAAATGGAAAAAATTAGCCAGGTGTCATGGTACATATTTGTAATCCAAGCTATTTGGGAAGCTGAGGCAGCAGGAGTGCTTGAGCCCAGGAGTGTGTAGCTTCAGTGAGGTCCTATAACAACACTGCACTCTACCCAGAGTGAGATTCTTATCTCAAAACATTACAATTTAAAAATAAAAAAAAAACTGTAAGCAAGAGGGACTTTACAGATAAAATTAATATTATGGATCTTAAAACAGAGATTATCTTGGATTATCCAGCTGAGCCCTTAAAAGCAAAGAACTTTCTCTAGCTGAAGGCAGAAAAGGAATGTGGAAGAAGGGAAAAGCAGAAAGATTCCAGAAATGAGAAAGATTGGAAGGGTTGTCTCTAACTGTACAATTGAGGGGCTTCTGGGAGCTATGGGTCACCCCAGTTGACAACCAGCAAGGAAATAGTCCTACAGTAACAAGGAACTGGATTCTCCTACAGTATGAATGAATTTGAAAGTGTAGCATTCCCTGGAGTCTCTAAATAAAAACTCAGATGGCAACACCTTGATTTCAGCCTCAAAAAATCTGAAGCAGGGAAACTTGCTGAGCCAGCCTGGATTTTTAACATTCAGAACCTCAGATTAATACATTTGTATTTTTTTTAAAGGTGCTAATTTTTGGTAATTTGTTATGGTGGCAATAGAAATCTAATACATCTGAGGTACTGATAGTGCTCATTTCCTGTTCCTCTTTAGGCCCTATATGTAGTAAAGAATTTAACTTTGCCCAAAGAGAGGTCTTGCCTTTGCCCTTGGTTCCTGGGACTAATCTCTAAGCTGCTGGAATTTCCTGCTTCATGAGAGTGTCTTTGTTTACCTGGGGGCTCAGGCCATGCCACGAAGTCTAACAGTGTCATTTATGATGGGGACTTTGAGTCATGCAATTGCAACTTGACCTCCTGAAGAAATAGAGACTGTGGTGAGCCACATAGCTATTTAACCACGGAGCCGAAATAGAGACTCTGGATGCCATAACTCCAGTGGTCTACCAAGGTTCACAGTACTCCATGTATATTATCTCACACATAGCCAAGAGAATAGCAAAATAGCACAGTCCATGACTCCACAGAGAAGAGGACAAATAACCATTCTGTGCTTAGAACTTGCCTAGACTGCCACACGGCTAATTTTAATCTGTATCCCTTCAGAGTAACAAAGCACAGCCTTGAGTGTAGGAGCTTTCAGTGTGTTCTGTGAGTCCCTTTCTAAAATTATCTGATCTAAGGTTAGTCTTGGGAAATTCCAAAACTTGACATTGGTGTCAGAAGTGAAGGTAATATGACAGATACTACCTCTCTAACTTCACACCCATATTTTCAAACTCTATTCGTTTAACCCTTTCATGGTAGATTTCCTTTTCTGACAAGTTTCTATCAACTTGCATCTAAGAGAGTTTTAATCAAAACACTTATGTACCAGGGTAAATACATCACTTTCCATAAGCTAGAAACTTAGAATAATTGCTGATATTGCACCACTGTAGAAAAATTTGCTAGATCATTCATTGCAACCCTCCATTTTCTGGATGAGCAACACAAAGGGTAAAGAAAACAGCAAAGCACTTTATAGGGAGAAGTCAAAAGGGGAGGTACCCTCCAGTACAGGCACAGGCAAAGTTCACTGCCAGCCCAAGAGCTCAAGAGGCAGCACTGAGAGACACTCCGCGACCCACAATCGGCACACTCCCACCTCCGGAAGAGTCATGCGAGGGCCCACGATCAGCACCCTCCCACCTCCAGAAGACCTGCTCCACCCACAATTGGCACTCTCCCGGACCTCTAGAAGAACTGCACTGAGACCCGCATTGGCACTCTCTAGGACCTCCAAAAAAGCTGCGCTGGGACCCACTACCCCGCCTGCTGGGCCTCCCCACAAGCCACACAACCCCGTGTCCTCCATCCCTACTCTTCCTGCCTCCATACTCACCCACTCATCTGGCCAGGGACTCTGGTAGCCAAGTGCCCTCTGGAAACCTCCCTACATCAGTACAGAGCCCTTCTCCTAGCCAGAGACAGCTGGAGCCTTGGGTCCCCTGTGCCAAAGTCACTGGGTGCCAGGTACTCCCAGAACCGTATGCGCCACCCCCAACCCTGTTGCTGGATCCAGGTGTGTCCAGAGCTGCTCCCACAACCAGAACTCCCTGGCTTGGGCAGCCCCAGAAGAGCTACACAGGGTCACTCCCTACAAAGATTGAGCAACAATAGAGGGATCCCACTGGGGTCTAATCTTGGAGAGACACCTCCCCAACTCTGAGGACAGCCAGAGGCAAAGTTTAAAAACAATCATGAGGCAAAATCAAGGGGAAAGCTCTGGTAATATGAATAATCAGAGTAGATCAACTCTCCCAAGGAACAATGGGGCAGACACAGCACAAGATCCCATGCACAACAAATAGCTGAGATGTCAGAAATTAAATTCAGAATCTGGATAGAAAATAAGATCGAATTAGAAATCCAAGCAGTAACCGAAAAGATGTCTCAAGAATTCAACAAATTCACAGACCAAATGACCAAAGATTTTGGCACATTGAGAAAAGAAGTTGCAGCCTTCAAAGATCTAAGAAACACAGTAGAATCGCTCAGTAACTGAATGGAACAAGCAAAACTAAGGATTTTTGACATTGAAGACAAAGCTTTTGAATGCTCCCAAACACTCAAAGAGAAAGAGAAATGGAGGGCAAAAACAGATCACTCTCTCAGAGAACTCTGGGATAATTCGAAGAAAGCCAATATTCATCTTATAGGGATCCCCGAAAGCAATGAAGTGGCTTCAGAAGACAGAGTCTCTTCTCCATGAGATTATGGAAAAGAACGTTCCAGACATGCAAAGAGATTCTGAATTTCAGATAGCTGACAGTTTCAGAACTGCAGCACGACTCAACTCAAATAAGACATCCCCCAGCCACATCATAATCAATTTCACTAAAGCAATATGAAGGAGAAAATTCTCAAAGCACCCAGATGAAAGAAACTATTATCTACAAGGGGAAGAATGTTAGAATAACTGCAGATCTCTCTGCTGAAACCATTCAAGCTAGAAGAGGATGGTCATCAACTTTTAATCTCCTAAAACAAAATAACTTTTGACCAAGGATTCTGTACCCAGCTAAAATGAGTTTCACTTATGATAAAGAAATTAAATACTTTAACAACATTCACATGTTGAAGAAATTTGCCATAACTAAACCAGCACTCCAGGATATTCTCAGACCTATCATCCATAAAGACCAGTGTAATCCTCCACCAACAAAAGTAAACCCACCCAGAAAATTCTGATCAAATTCCAACTTCCACAGTTGCAAAAGGATTAAAAAAGTCAACTGGACTCATGAAAGGCTTATCAATATTCTCAATTAATATAAATTGTTAAAATTGTCCTCTAAAGAGGCACAGGTTAGCTGACTGCATACAAAAACTCAAGCCAAAAACTCAAACTCTTGTATCTGCTGCATACAAGAATCTCATCTTACATTAAAAGACAACTATGAACTCAAGGTGAAGGGATGGTGATCTATACTACAGGCAAATGGAAAACAGAAAAGGGCAGGCATTGCAATCCTTTTCACAGATGCAATAGGCTATAAACCAAACAAAATAAGGAAAGATGAGGATGAATACTTCATATTTGTTAAAGGTAATACTCAATATGATGAGATTTTAATTATTAATATTTATGCACCCAACCAGAACACACCTCATTTTATAAGAGAAACTCTACAGACATGAGCAAATTGATTTCCTTCAGTTCCATAGTAGTTGGAGATTTTTAACACCCCTCTAGCAGTGCTAGATAGATCCTCCAAAAGAACTAAGCAAAGAAATCTTAGATTTACTCTTAACCATTTAACATCAGGACGTAACAGACATCTACAGAACTTTTCATCCCAACAAAACTGAATACACATTCTTCTCATCAGCCCCCAGAACATGCTCCAAAATTGATCACATCCTAGGTCACAAATCTAACTGCAGAAAATTGTAAAAAACAGAAATTATTCCTTGCATCTTCTCAGACCATCATGGAATAAAAGTTGAACTCAATAACAACAGGAATCTGCATACCCATACAAAAAGATGGAAGCTAAAAAACCTTATGCTGAAGGACAGATGGGTTATAGATGAGATTAAGAAGAAAATCACCAAAATTTGGAACCAAACAACAATCAAGACACGAATTACCAGAGCCCCTGGGATAGTGCAAAGGCAGTCCTAAGAGGGAAATTTATAACACTGCAAGCCTTCCTTAAGAAAACAGAAAGAGAGGAAGTTAATAACTTAATGGGACATCCCAAGCAAATGGAGAAGGAAGAACATTCCAACCCTAAACCCAGCAGAAGAAAAGCAATAACCAACATCAGAGCAGAATTAAATGAAATTGAAAACAAAAGAATTATACAACAGATCAATAAATCCAAAAGTTGGTTTTTTGAAAAGGTCAATAAAATAGATAAACCTTTGGGCAACCTAACCAGAAAAAAAAAAAAAAAGAGCAACATCTCTAATTTCATCAATCAGAAATGGTAATGATGGAATAACAACAGACCCCTCAGAAACTCAAAAAATCCTTAATGAATTTTACAAGAAACTTTACTCTCAGAAATATGAAAATCTGAAATAAATCAACCAATACCTGGATGAATATTTTATGAGGAGGACTCCCCAGGCAATTGAAGCAGTATCAAAAATACACTACTGGGACCTGATCAAACTAAAAAGCTTCTGCACAGCCAAGAACATAGTAAGTAAAGCAAGCAGACAGCCCTCAGAAAGGCAGAAAATATTTGCAGGTTATATACCTCTGATAAAGGTTTAATAACCAGAATCCACAGAGAACTCAAACATATTAGCAAAAAAAGAACAAGTGATCCCATTGCAGGGTGGGCAAAGGACTTGAAAAGAAACTTCTCTAAAGAAGACAGACGCACGATCTACAAACACATGAAAAAAAGCTCATTATCCTTAATCATCAGAGAAATGAAAATCAAAACTACTTTGAGATATCACTTAACCCCAGTAAGAGTAGCCCACATAACAAAATCCCAAAACCAGAGATGTTGGAGTAGATGCGGAGGAGAGGGCACACTTCTATACTGCTGGTGAGAATGCACACTAATATGTTCCTTTTGGAAGGATGTTTGGAGAATACTTAGAGATCTAAAAATAGACCTGCCATTTGATCCTATAATTCTTTTACTATGTATATACCCAGAAGACCAAAAATCACAATATAACAAAGACATCTGTACCA
>CAUYPK010070969.1:0-14182 GCA_963574355.1 Loris lydekkerianus | reverse complement strand
CGACTGATATTGACATTTCACATTTGCAGAGTGCCACCCCTTCCCTGGCGAGCTGCCCCGTAGGTGGGATGCCACCAATACCCCTCCCTCAACCCCTCCTCCCCCCTCCCTCTTCTCCCGTTCCCCCTTTCCCCGATTCTTCGGTTGTAACTGGGTTATAACTTTCATGTGAAAGCCCTAAATTAAGCTAGTGTACTATGCCCCATTATCATATAAATGTACGCAGCTATTATTTATTAAAAAAAAAAAAAAAAAAAAGATCTGGGGAGAAACATGGGGCTGAACTCAAGAACACAGGAATCAACTTTCTGCGCATACATTAGGGTTGGCTGACTGAAGCAGAATCCAATGCTTTATTTTTTTGGACACTGACACAAGATACCACAACAAGAAGTGATGAGTTCTGATAATCTGGTTTTAAAATTAAAAAATTATTTGGCAGAAAATGTTTTATTTCTTCAGCTGGATGATTGCGACATGGGCGTGTTTTTGAAAATTCACTGAGCTGTTCGCTTATGAAAATATACTTTTTGATATGCAAAAAATAAAAATAAATAAAATAATAAAATAAATAAAGCAAAGTAATTGGATAGTTCCATTAAACTGGTGAACCTGGATGTTTCTCTGTTGATGTTCTATGCGGATAACACAAGTGAAGAAAAATGGATTGAATTTAAGTTTTACATTCTCCCATAATGCAATTTATCTGAATTTTCTACAGCTATATCTCAGTGTTATGGATTATTTAGAGTTTCTTCTTTTTTCTTTCTTCCTTCTCTATTTCCCACCTTTGTGAAGAGGCTCATCAGAGCCGTTAGACCTACACCCACACTTTCTTTGTCGCCATTTCAAACGTCTATTGTTCAGTGGGAGACTATATCAAAAACGTTTTCATAATTATTTAACTTATTTATATATAATTCTGTTCTATATATGTACATATACCTACATAATATTTGAAAGATTTTCAGTGACAGATAATTATGGATATAGTGTATGCACTAAAGATAAACGTCACTTAGCTTCCAATTCCTTATTTACTCTTTACCCCCGAAATCTCTAGATTTCGTTGAAATGCTTCGATAACATGGTTTATTTATTCTCACATCCCCACCTCTTTACTATGTATATTATAGGTGTATCCAACATACACTGAATTTCCATATAGTTACATCTACTTCTTTCTTTCCTTCTTTTTTTTTTTTTTTTTAAGAGACAGAGTCTCATTCTTTTGCCCCAGTAGACTGCACTGGTGTCATCCCAGCTCACAGCAACCTCAAACAACTTCTGGGCTCCGGTGAATCCTCCTGCTTCAGTCTCCCAAGTAGCTGGGACTGCAGGTGCCCCGGGACACCCAACTAGTTCTTTTTATTTTTAGTAGAGATGAGGGTTTCAGTCTTGCTCAGGTTGGTCTCCAACTCCTGAGTTACACCTTTATTGTGCTGTGCCAAAAATAAGTGGAAGGTTGTCCTTTTGAGGACAAATTATATGCTGGAATTAAACAAGTATTTAGGTGGAGATGTTGAGCACCACTGTTGAAGTGGAAAGTTACAGGTATGCAAGGTGAAGAGGGTAGAATGGTTCACATCATCACTGATGTGAGTTGAAAACTATGAAGTAAGACCGTACACTCTACATCCTTTCTAAGCTAGAAAAATAATTTGTGCAAATTAGAAAAATTAATTCTGTGTTTCAGGAATTTTCGAGGCACCTGAGCTATAGCAGTGGATGGAGAGGGGAAGGACTTCCACACAGAGGCCGTGCTCCTGGAGGGAATATAAACAGATGAGTAAAGAAATGAACGTGTCATTCTTTTTTCTTCAGTTTTTGGCCAGGGCTGGGTTTGAACCCACCACTTCCGGCCTGTGGGGCTGGCGCCCTGCTCCTTTGAGCCACAGGCACCGCCCGAAATGAACATGTAATTTTAACAATGTTGTTAGGAAGAAAAGTAAGAGATGGTAGATAGCTACAATGTCCATTCTAAAAACACAACTCACTTTTATTTTACTTTACTTTTTGCAGTTTTTATTTATTTATTTTTTTGGCCGGGGTCAGGGCCGGGTTTGAACCCACCATCTCCAGTATTATGGGGCCAGTGCCCTACTCCTTTGAGCCACAGGCGCTGCCTAATACAACCTGCTTTTAAAGGTCTGTGTAGAGTGAGCACGGATTCATGTGAAGATCTGGAAGAACATGGCAGAGGAGAAGATGAGGAAGGAGGTTTAAATAGAGGCAGAGGACATGTGGCTGCTACACCACGGGGCGTTTTTTTTAGCAGAACAGTGATGTGACCACATTATGGTATGGACAATAATACAGTAGCTGCTTTTAGAACAAATCCCTAACAATCTAGGAGGTTTAAAGGAAATATTCTAATTAAAAGAAAAAATCATAGTGTCTTCAATGAGGATGCAAGTTAAATTAAGCAAGTACATTAAGACATTTTCAGAAAACCCCACTAAAGACTAAACAAACAGTAAGAGACTAAGCCAGACGTAAGAGTTTTCTGATTATATAGAGATTATAATCTGTCAGATTAAACCAGGTTACGAAAGAAATGAGCAAACAAAGCATTTTACCAGAAAGTGGTGGAGAATCAAGACACACGCAATATAAGCAGAAATTTCACATGGAGAAAAGCAAACGTGGTAACAAGCGCCCCAAGACGGGCAAACAGTGATTCCATGGCTCAGGACAGCGGCAGTTCAGAAACCTCCACGCCCAACACTTCCAATCTCAGGCTTCTACGTTTGTATTATTCCTTTTTAGAGAAAAACGCGCCCTGGTATGATTTTCCCTTATGTATTTCCTCAATTACTGATAAAATGATTTCACAAAAGTCATTCTTTAAAACTCCAGAAGCTTTGGTCATGTTCTGACCTGTCGAGTCTGAGATTCAAGTTGACGTTTTTGGAATAATTAATATTCTGGCCTCAACCCACCTGGATAACAAGGAACACTTTTGTGTGACAACTTGTGCATGGCTGTGAGCAGTGGCTTTTTGCTGGCAGGTATTGACTGTCCAGTTGGCCAAACTTTCATGTATGGAATCAAGTTAAAGATACATGTATTTTTAAAAGTTAGGTTTAAGTGGATGACTGCCTTACTCACGTGTAAGGACTCTTGCAGGAACGTAAAAAGAAGTGATGGAGTTCTGGGCGGTGCCTGTGGCTCAAAGGAGTAGGGCGCCGGCCCCATATTGCGGAGGTGGTGGGTTCAAATCCAGCCCTGGCCAAAAACTGAAAAAAAAGAAGAAGTGATGAAGTTCTAACACATTGAAGAGCTGTCACAGACTGAGAGCTTTTCAGGACCATATTACCTTCTCAGCGTTTCGAGAGTTAAAATATGAGTACATAAATCAAATGTACAGAGATATAGTTATCTGTCTTTTAAATGCAAGTAACCATTACTTAATTCTATATAATTTATTTTTGTCTACACAAGCAACATTGGCTACAGAGATGAATAAATGTTATTTCATTTTATTTTATTTTTCAATAAATGCTGTTTTTTAATTTTATTTACTCCAATCAAAGTTCATATTTTCATCATGTTCACTTTCTTTCTTTCTTTCTTTTTTTTTTTTTTTAAGAGACAGTGTTTTAATTTATTGCCCTTGGTAGAGTGCTGTGGCATCACAGCTCACAGCAACCTCCAGCTCTTGGGCTTAAGCAATTCTCTTGCCTCAGCCTCCTGAGTAGCTGGGACTACAGGCGCCCACCACAATGCTGGCTTTTTTTGTTGTTGTTGCAGTTTGGCTGGGGCTGGGTTTGAACCTGCCACCTTTGGTATATGGGGCTGGTGCTCCACCCACTGAGCCACAGTCACTGCCCAATGTTCACTCTCTTTTAAAGAATAAGGAAGACATTATTCTATGCCAAGTTTATCTATTTTTCCTTTAATTCACATTGGAAAGCTCAACACTATTTGCTTATTAACAAAATCGAAGAAGCTTACCCGTGACCATTTATAGATGTAGAGTTGCGAAATCCATTGGAGGTAGTAAATATTTTGCCAAGTTCACAAAAGAGGCTAAAAAATTATTTTGACTAATGAAGGATGAAATGATTTAGGATATATGGAGAAGCCATTATTGAACTCTTTTAAATAATTTTCTAATATTTTATAATCAATATTACAAACTGCATTTTTTGGCATTATCCCTGTACTTCAAATGGTACATATGAATCAGATGTCAATGTCACAAGAAAATAGTACATTTGTATATTGTATCTATTCCAGGATTCCAAAACATATTCATAAAAGTTAAGTCACTTAAACAGGGTCACACAGAAATGCCTGGCTGCTAAAATATTTGAAGCCAGTTTTGTCTGACTTCAAAGTTAGATGAGCCGTGGCATTCCTCTACATTTTGAGATACCGTCATTTCTATACTTGAAAAGTGGCGGTGCCTGGGGCTCAAAGGAGTCGGGCACTGGCTCCATATACCAGAGGTGGCAGGTTCAAACCCAGACCCGGCCAAAAACTGCAAAAAAAAAAGAAAGGAGGACATTTCATTTTATACATCAGAGAGCAAGATTTTGTATAACATTGTTTCTCCCATTAGGTTGTTAAAGATTTCTATATTATGTAAGTCTCAATAACCCAAACAGGCATAGGTTAACAATTCTGAAACCACGAGACACATGTACTGGAATTGAACAGTTTTGTAACTGGATGGCAGTTGTTGGGAGCCGCTGCTGGACACGGGATGTCACAGACCAGTAAGAGGAAGAGTCTGGAAGAGTCCACTTGACAACTGACCAGAACCGGAAGCATTGATGTACATGCATGGCTAGTTTAGTGTAGGTGTAAATGGTTGTATAATATAGGTACAGAGGTGCACAAATTAAAATGCTCATCTTCCTTTACTGGTTCTATTAGCTGAGAGGCCCTAGAAGCAGCGTCCTGGCCTGTCAGTGGCAGGGAACATGCCCAACACACAGGTCTTCTCTGTACGTCATCCTCCCATAAAAGAAACAAGTGCATCTTGGAGGAATGCGTGAGTCTAGGGCTAGGGTGGTGGGTAAACAAGATGAGCCTGGAGTGTCTGGTCTCCCGATGTCAAGAAGTAAGAAAGTAATGTAGAGAACAGCAGACCCACCTCCTGTGATGGGGGTCGTGGGTCTCTGAAAGAGTTTTCAGGGGCCAAAGAATTAATAATCTGAGTGACAGAATAAAGTATTACATTATAAACAAAAGTATTGAGAAATCCCCAAGTCTACACTTACACAGATAAATTATTCAATAAATTTTAAAATGAGGAAGAATAGACAAATTCTCCATGAAGAAGAATGCCCAATAATTTAAGCAGGAAGCAAAGGGTAAATGTTTTCACTCTTTAAATAAGGGATAAAACAGAAACTTCCTTCCCAAGAGTAACATATGGAAAGCTGGAAAACAAGATAACTTCACAGAGGAGAAATGTGATGAACTCTTCCTCAGACAGGTGGTGAGGTGACCATTACAGTAATTGGATGTTGGCAGCACGGCCCCTTCACAGGTGATGGGATTTACCTGTGATCTCCCTCCCAGACACGGACAATCCTACAGGTCCCAGGTGCCATCCGCATCTCACGTTCATCAGCTTTACCCAGATGAGGCAAAGATGCTCTTCCCATAGGGGAAATTGTTCCTCACTATTATTCTAATTATTCCCCCTCCATCCTAAGCCAGTATTTAAAAGAATGTTTTTAGTCACTGAGAAAGTTTGGAAGATACTGGCATTAATGTTAATGGATGCAGGTAAATAAAATATTAAGCTGCCTGTGTCCAGGTTGTGTCTGTGTTGATATTTATTTGATATCTTCACTTTTAAATGGTTGATTGTGTTATTAAATAACTAAGTTCTAAGATAAAGCACAAACCCAAAAGTAATGTTAGTTTGTGCACCCGTGATGAGTCAAATGTGGTTTTGAAGGGTGCGTGATGATGCTGATGTGTGTATTTGTCATCTGTTCATTCAGATACCCGTCATTCAACAACTTTCTATACACAAAGTAATGTTATCAGGGCGGCACCTGTGGCTCAAAGGAGTAGGGTGCCGGCCTCATATACCAGAGGTGGTGGGTTCAAACCTGCCTCTGGCCAAAACGCTGCCAAAAAAAAAAAAGTAATGTTATCATCCTGGAAAATATAGCACTGAACTAAGGCTGTTCAGTTTCTCCCTTCATGCGTCTTACACGTTAAATATAGTTTGTGAAAAGAAAATTATCATACCATCATTTCATGAGATGAAAACTGACAACTCTATAAGAAATACATTGACCTAAAAAAGAATGATTTCACTGTAGGAAAAGTGAGTAAAAAACTTTGAAGACATGGTCTTTATCTGGATTTTTATAATGTATAGAAGCATTTTTATAAATGCATAGAAGTAAATGAGAAAGAAAGTATAATGTATGATTCAAGATTCAGCAGAACTTCTATAGCTGACCACCTGCCTACACTGACCACTTCCTTGATTCGACTTAGTTTTTATGGAGCAGACATGCGCCACCTGTATGTATCGGCACAGCAGGCCTGGTTCCTCATGCTGACCACCTGAATATGTTGGCCAGTTTGTTCACGTATGTTGGGTGATCAAGTTATAGAGGTTCTACTGTAATTCATAGAAATACTACTTAAAATAGGCCTCAATTATTTTTGTTGCTGTGCTGTGACTGCCTTTGGGGTCTTCATAAATCCTTTTCCTAAGCTGGTATCTATAAGAGTTTTTCCACTTTGTCCTTCTAGAGTTCTTACAATTTCTTGCCTTAGGTTTGAGTCTGTTATCCACTGTGAGTTAACTTTTGTGAGTGTTGAGAGGTAAAGATCCTGTTTCATATGTGGTCATCCAGTTTCCAAGCACCATTTGTTGAGTAGGGATAAAATCCAGTGAATGTTTTTGTCTGCTTTGTCAAAGATCAGAGGGTGATATGGGGATGGTTTCGTACTTGGATTTTCTATTCATATCTACTGGTCTATGTTTCTGTTTTTGTTCCATACTGTTTTGGTGATGATAGCCTTGTAGTACAGCTTGCGGTCTGAAATGGTCATGCCTCCAAATTTGTCCTTTTTTGCTTAAGGTTACTTTGGCTATTCAGGGTCTTTTCTGGTTCCATACAAAGCATAAAAATCATTTTTTTCTAGCATTGCTATTTTAATGGGGAGTGCATTGAATCTGTAATTGCTTTGGATAATATAGATACTTTAACAATGTTGATTTTGCCAGTCCACAAGCGTGACGTTTTTCCATTTGTTTAGATCCTTTGTGATTTCCTTCCTCAGCGCTTCCTAATTCTCCCAGCACAGGTCTTTTATCTCCCTCATCAGATATGTTCCTGGGTATTTTATTTTCTTTGTTGCTATTGCGAAAGGCATCGAGTCTCTGATTTGATTTTCAGCTTGACTTGTTGGTGTATGGGAATGCTACTGATTTGTGTACATGGATTTTGTTACCTGAGACGCTATTGAATTATTCATTAATTCCAGGAGTTCTTGGTGGAGTCTGTGGGGTTTTCTAGACATAAGGTCATATTGTCAGCAAAGAGTAATATTTGACTTTTCCCCCCCTATTTGAATTTCTGTTGATTTCCTTCTCTGGTTAGGACTTCTGGAACTATATTGAACAGAAATTAAAAGGCTTCTTTACAGCTAAGGAAACCATCAATAGATTTCATAGAGAATCAGCAAAATGGGAGAAAATATCCAGTAAAGGGCTAATAACCAGAATATACGAAGAACTCGAGCAAATTGGCAAGAAGACATCAAACAATTCCATTACAAAAAATGGGCAGAAGACACCAGCAGACGTTTTTCCAAAGTAGATATTGTCCAATAAACATATTAAAAATACTTAGTGTCTCTAATTATCAGGGAATGTAAATCAAAACCACAATGAGAATGACTAACCCCAGTGAAAGTGACTTTTATCACAGGGTCCAAACAGCAGACCCTGACCTTGGTGCTTAGAGAAAGGGGCGCTCACACTCTGCTGGTGGGACTGCAAGTTAGTACAGCCCCTGGGACAGCAGTGTGGCGCTGCCCCAAGGAACTGCAAGTAGAACAGCAATCCTAGGCCTGGATATTTACCCAAGGGGAAAAAAAGAAAAATTATTGCATAAAAAAGACACTTGCTTTTGAATGTTTATAGCAACAAAATTCACAATCACAAAGGTGGGGAAACAAGCCAAGGGCCCATGCACATGTGATTAATAGAATGTGGTGTGCGTCCACCAGGGAGCACTGCTCAGCCGTAAGAAATGGGGAATTAAGAATGCCTTTTGTAACAACCTGGGTGGGAAGGGAGACCATCCTCCTAAGGGAAGTTTCACAAGAACAGAAAAACAAACACCACACGGGCTCACTTTTAAACGAGAAGCAAATTATCATCATACCTGTGCACATATGGTGGTAAAATTCAGTGGAAACGGAGCAGGTGGAAGGGGCGGGAGGCGTTGGGTGAATTCACGCCTAACAGGTCAATGTTCACCATCTGGGGATGGTTACGGTGATAACCTCAACTCAAACTGTACAAAAGGAACGTGTGGAGCCAAACGTGTGCACTGCTCCAGCATTCTGAGAAAAGTAATGTAAAAGAAAAAATGACATTCATTACTGAACAAAATACATTACAAAAATCCACTGATTTCCTTAATTGTCTATTACTGTTTCTTCTTGTAAATTTCCTCTTTTGCTGCAGCCATACAATGAATTGGGGATCCCAGAGCTCACACCTGTATGTTGCCCCATTTTCTGAACATTTTTCCTAACTCAGAGCATCTCAACCGATTGATAAAATAACGTTGATTCAAGTAGCCAAATGCTTTGTGCACTAAAATATCCAAACAGATACATAATATTTCAATTTTTATTAGAAACATACATAGTTTAATAGACCCTATGACAAATAGAAATGAAGACCCAAGTGTTTACGACTTTGAATGAAATAACGGGGCTAAATGGAAATGAAGGAAAAGTTTTCTTCTAGCTGTTATGAAGATCTACCTCCTATTTAATGAGGTGTTTTAAAGTAAGCCCCTACTATATTTAACATATGAATTTATTAGTGAAGGTTGCACCTGTGTGACCTCAAAAATAATGAATTATTGAAGAGTCTTAATTCTGTGGCGATAGGAGAATAATGGTATGTCTTCATGGATCTGTCGGTATAAGGGAGTATTCAATGCAGAATCCATATGTTTTAGGAACATAGAAGAAAATAAGGTCATCAAGGATACTTTTATTCTATAAAATACAAAATCATTTGTACTTATAAACTATATGGACAAAATGTGGACTCCATCTTACCATGAGAAAATCCTCAGGATATTTAGCTGATTTATATTTGTAAAAACTCTACAATCTTTATCATATTATAGAGAGAAAGTAAAATTGCTACAAGTTAAAAGAAAATATAATTGTTTGCTATTTTTGTCATGATATAATGATACATTCTAAGAATGTGAATATATATATTTATATGTATATATATGTATATATATGAAAATATATAAGTAAAAATTTCCAGTCCTTGTCATTCATGCTGCTTTTACATTTAAATTATTTTTCAGCCCCTTCGCCAGTCACCAATGTGAAAAAGGGGAAAATTGGAAAAAATAGCATCTCCTTGTCTTGGCAAGAACCGGATCGCCCCAATGGGATTATCCTGGAGTATGAAATAAAATATTTTGAAAAGGTAAGATGAACAGAATAAAGTTATCCTTCCCTTCCTTTTTTGTTCCATTTTAGCAACTGCAATTATCCAATTTGTTGAAGAGGATGCTGCAATTTTATGTGTAAATCAATGAGAACTGATTCTACGGTCGTGACTGTGGAGGCTGGAGTGTGTGGAGAGCTCTCTGTGCTCCGCGGCTGCCACGTGGTTTACCGCCTGTGGGTCACCCTAAAGTCTGAGTCGGCTTAACTATGTTCACGGTATTAAAAGATGAAGTCATAGGATGTTTGAACGTGTTTGCAATGTGCTAGACGAAACCACATGAGCTCATGGCCATTAACTCAGTATAACACTTACGTTATATGGGAGATGCCAGAATCAAAATTCATGTGTACCACGTAATGTGTAAAGATGTTTAAGGATCTAACACTGTGGCATAAACTTCATAGTCAAATTTGAGAGTACAAAATCAGAAATGCATACCCCTATTTCTTTTCATTTTTATTTATTTTCTTTACATATACATGTGTTATTGGGTTTCCACTTTTTGTCTTCACAGAATTAAAAAAGGCTTAAAATTTAATAACAATAACAATGTTTAAGATAAGTTCCAGAAACAAAAACCTCGTAAAGAACAAAGATAAATACGTTCAGAAAAGAAACAAAAACCTCATAAAGAACAAAGATAAATACGTTCAGAAAAGAAATCAGACCATTGCTGCGTTGAAATATTAAGCAATAATAATAATAATAAGGCAAAGAAAGCAACATTCACATTGTCAGATAAGAGTATGTCCATTATAGAATACGTTGACTCTGAGGTTCAGTATGGAGTCATCAGTTAACTTATCTATTTATTTTTTCCAAAGTCTCAAAAAATAGGCAACTAGTATTTACAACATGCCCCTATTTCTTGTATTTTCTCGACTGACTTGGTTCCCTGAGCTGTCTCTTAAAGCCATTTTCACATATGTATTTACCTTAATGGCAGTTGAGATCTAACGGTAATACACGTCTCTTTAACGCTCTCAAAGCCACAACCAAGTGAGTTTTGATGGAGGAATCAAACAGATGGAAGATAAAGAGGAACTTCTAGGCTAGTGCAGCGGCTCATGCCTGTAATCCCAGCACTCCAGGAGGCCGAGGCAGGTGGATCTCTGGAGCTCAGGAGTTCGAAAGCAGCCTGAGCAAGAACAAGACCCTGTCTCTCCTATAAATAGAAAAACTAGGTAGATATGATGGCAGGGGCCCTATAGTCCCAGCTACTCAGGAGGCTGAGGCAGGAGGATCCTTGAAGCTCAAGAGTTGGAGGCTTCTGTGAGCTATGACACCACAGCACTCTGCCCAGGGGGACAGAGTGAGACACTTGTCTCCAAAAAAAAAGAAAAAAGAGCTTAAAATTTCTGAAGCTGGGCTGGAGTATGGGAAAGCAAAGAGACGTGGGTGCCCTAACCAGCCTGCAATTCAGGGGTAGGCGACCCCGAGCCAGAAGCGCTGGCCTCTGGTTGTAGATGAGGAAGACAGCTGTAGTGGCAGCAAGAGACCCCAAAAGAGAGAGGAGGGCTGGCCGATCACGCAGTTGCTTCTCCAAACTCACAGAGGCATCACTCCTCCTCTTTAAGGAGGGTAGCAGGAAGCAAGAAAGGCAAAATCTCACTTTTTAACAACTCAAAGATTGCCCAGGCTGGGACACTGGGAAAGCAAAAGAGAAAAACTGGTTTGTCTAATTATCATCAGAAAAAAATGCTAATGACTTACGAATGTCAATTACTTAAAAATCAAAGACTCTATCTATGTGTATAGATTTATAAAAAGTTTAGGTAAAGAAATTGAACATTAATTTGCCGTATATTACAGGTATTTTTTTAAATTTGCTTTTCTGTTTCTTGATTCAACTTTTCCCTATATAAGGATTAAACAGCAGAAGGAGAAGGAATTGAAGGTTATCTATTTCCTATTTGTGGCTTTGGGATGTTTCTACAATGTTCATGTATTGATTTTATTAATAGATGAATAAATAACCAATTTGCACTTTTCGAAATAGTTATCTTTCTGGGAATGATGTGCTGATAGCCTTACAAACAGCTATTGAGTCTTTTGGGAACACAATGATGATACTTAATGAGATAATTCATATAAAATACGTTGTCAAATACATTAGTCGTGAAGAAGCCTCTAGGAGAACACCTCTGAGGCAGTTATGTTGGGATACGGGTTAAAGAATTTATTGTCAACAAAAAAGCAGTTACTCACGTGGTCTGTTGTGACATTAATATTCCTCACTGATTCCCGTTTCTCTGAGATCAGTAGTCAAAAACAGCACTGCCCATTCCAGATGTCTACAATTTAAACACATGCTGTATCCAAAAGTAATTTGTACAATTAAAGTTCATATTCAAGTTTCATAAACCTTTATTACTCTATACTAATGCAAAATTGTGTAGACTTATATAAATATATACAAACACATGCCGAATTCTGTTGTACACATTCTACATCTCCACATTTTCTCTGCGAGTAATGTTGATTTTAAAAGATGCTGAGGGCAGCGCCTATGCTCAGCAACTAGGATGCCAGCCCCGTATACCGAAGGTGGTAGGTTCAAACCCAGCCCTGGCCAAAAACTGCAAACAAAATAAAAATTAAAAAAAGAAAAAAAAAAAAAAAGGATGGTGAGTTTTGATTCCATGTATGGAGGATGCATTGCGATAGGGCCCAGAGCTCCTTTTGAACCGTCAGAGTGACACCACCCTCTTGCTGGGTGGCTTTTGGCCAAACGCAGGTGGCAGAGCTGTCCAGGGCACAGGCGCGCGCCCGCTGGCATGTCGGCCTGGGATTGCCCTGCTCTGATAGAGGTCACTGCATGAGGATGGGCCCACTGCCATCTCTTAATTAGAGGCAGAGCCTGAGCCAGCTGGCGCCTTCTGCCCAGGCCCCCTCGCCACAGCGTGTGAGCAGGGTTTGCTAAGCAGCTGGGGAATGCAGCTCATTTGCTCAGCTGGAGCAGGAAGGCGGACAGAGCCCCTACCCTGACCCAAGGCTTGGCAGCCAAGCGGTTGTGGGCATCGGAGAGGTGGAATAGGTTTGCCATCTGAAATTGTGATGTGAGAGCAATTTAAAGGGATAGAGCAGACAAATTTTGGAAAATACCTTCGATCACGTACAGTGTCTATTGTTATTTATTGCTTTTGATCCGTAGTTAGAGGCTTTACTAAATTCTCTTCAATGATCCAGTATTAGTTGACTCAGAGAGACGATGTGTAATGAAACCCCAGATAGGCAGCAGCTGAGACACCGCAACATTAATTATTCATCGGACGTGAGGCCGTGGAAGGTGACGGCCCCAACACCAGGCCACACTTCATCTCAGGGACCAGCATTTCGGTTCTGTTATGTATTTTTTTTTTCCTTTTTGGCAAAAATATCAATTTTTAATATTTTTCAAAAGGTATTTGTTGTACCTGTGATAGAATGAATCTACAAACACATAAGCTTTTAAAAATTGTTTTGTATCTTACTTTGAAAGAGAAGAATTGACCACCATGTTATAGCATTGAGCTCACCGAGTACAACTAGAATCTATTTTACAGAAACTGTGCTCAGTACTGTGTGTGTGACTCCACCTCTTCCCAATATTATTGATAAATAACTTCATCTTCACTTTAAAGGAGTAACTGAGGTTACTTCTTCAGTAACTACACTTGTATACCCACATTCACTCACACTGCTGGTGGGAATGCCCACTAATACGTCCCTTCTGCAAGGATGTTTGGAGAATACTTAGAGATCTAAAAATAGACATGCCATTCGATCCTATAATTCCTCTTCTATGTTTATACCCAGAAGACCAAAAGTCACAGTAAAACAAAGACATCTGTACCAGAATGTTTATTGCAGCCCAATTCATAATTGCTAAGTCATAGAAGAAGCCCAAGTGCCCATCGACCCATGAATGGACTAGCAAATTGTGGTACATGTATACCATGTAATATTATGCAGACTTAAAGAAAGATGGAGACTTTACCTCTTTCATGTTTACATGGATGGAGCCAGAACATATTCTTCTTAGCAAAGTATCTCAAGAATGGAAGAAAAAGTATCCAATGTACTCAGCCCTACTATGAAGCTAATTTATAGCTTTCGTATGAAGGCTATAACCCAACAATGGCACAAGAATATGGGGAAAGGGCCGAGGGAGGGGAAGGGAGGGGGGAGGTTATGGTGGAGGGAGGGTAATGGGTGCGGCCACACCTACAGTGCATCTTAGAATGGGTACAGGCGAAACCTACTAAATGCAGAATACATATGTCTACATACAATAACTAAGAAAATGCCATAAAGGCTACATTGAACAGTTTGATGAGAATATTTCAGATTGTATATGAAACCAGCACATTGTACCCCTTGATTGCACTAAAGTACACAGCTATGATTTAACAATAAATAAATAAATAAATAAAAATTAGCTCCTAGGCGTAAATGATATAATCTTTTCATCTTTTATTATAAACAATGTTCCTATTG